>JAUTXW010005131.1:0-97696 GCA_030620095.1 Kuschelorhynchus macadamiae
AGACACACATGTATTGCTCAAAAGTCTATATAAATAAGTGTCCGTGCGTCTTACTTTGAGATACAAGGTGTTAAAGTGTTTATTTTAATTTTTCCTATTTTTTAAATAAAAATCTATGATAATGTAAATAATGGAGTGAAAATTGATATACGGGGGTTTTTTGCATGAAAAAATTCGAATCTAATATTAGTATTGCCTGATTGTAGAAGGCGCCACCTATGTCTTTCTCTACTTCTTCGAACAATCACAACTTTTTGGTACAGTCTTGTATTACATTTTTGAGCAAAACAAATTATTCCCTTGCCATTTCTACGTCAAAAAGGTATACCTGTTAAAAGTGGATACGAGCAACTGTTTTCGAGATATTTGGATTTAAAACAGTTTCGGCGCATGTGATTTTATTTATCAACCATATAAAGTATGCATGTATTGTAAAAAATATAAGGTGTTTTGCCCGACAGAACAACTGCTGGTTGGTGTTCTCATCGTTTTTCTGTTACTTAGCAATAGTAATGTCAGTTAATAATAAGATCAAATTTTGTCACTGTCAATTTCTGTTCATATTTTTTATTATCTGACAATAATCATTTAAGAAACTTTAGATCTAAATACGTCATTATGCCTGTGATATTCTCGCATCGTGAATATGCAGATATGATATTCGTCTATGGCTTCTGCAATGGGGTCGCAATTCAAGCAGTCGCGGAGTACCAGCGTCGTTTTCCAGATAGAAGGGTGCCAGATAGAAGAGTTTTTCAACAAGTTTTCACTACTGCTGGAGAATCTGGGATGTTTCCAAGTGCGAAAATTGTATCTGAAAGGGAATCGGGACCCACGTTGGAAGTAGAAGAGGCTATACTCAATGCCGTCGAAAATGATCCAAGCATAAGCACTAGGCGGATTGCAGATACTTATCAAATTACACAATCGTCTGCTTGGAGAAATCTTCACATTAATTGTTTTTTCATTTCATTTACAGGTTCAACATTTGCAGGAGGGTGATTTTGAGTTGAGAATGCAATTCTGTAACTGGATTAATGAAGATCGAAGGTTGTATAGGTATGTTTTGTTCACTGATGAAGCACAGTTCACGCGTGGTGGTATAAATAATCTTTACAATGAACACTGAAAAATGAAAATCCTCACGCTACTAAATTTAGCATTAATGTGTGGTGTGGAATGTTAAATGGTCATTTAATTGGTCCATTTATAATCGACGGTAGTGTTACAGGAGAAAAATATTCAAACGTTCTTGAAAATCACTTGCGAAATCTATTAGATGTTCCCCTTAATGTAAGACAAAACATGTATTTGCAGCATGATGGAGCCCCTGCACACTACAGTTTACTTGTAAGAGATTTTTTAAACCAAAACTTTCCAAACCGATGGATTGGTCGGGGAGGTCCGTTTAATTGGCCACCTAGATCGCCAGACCTTAATCCTTTGGATTAATGTCTTTGGGGATGGTTCAAATCACTGGTATATTCCACTAAAGTAAATACAAGAGAAGCATTATTGGATCGGATAACAAACGCAGCACAAACACTAAGAAATGCGCCCGAATGTATCCACAGAGCAACCCGAGCTATACACCATAGAGCTGACCTGTGTTTAGAAGCAAATGGTGGAATTTTTGAAAATCATAAAACGTAACCTAGATTTTATTAAAAACAACTTAATAATAACAATTTTAATAAAAATTTTGTTTAGTTTATGTCTGAGGCACTGAATATACACCTCAAAAAAATGTGTTGGTCTTTCATTTCAAAGCTTTTGTGCCAAGATGCGTTTAAATTTGGACAAAATAACAAACTTTTAAAATTTTGCGATAAAAAATTTCATGCGCCGAAATTGTTTTAAATCCAAATATCTCGAAAACGGTTGCTCGTATCCACTTTTAACAGGTATACCTTTTTGACGTAGAAATAGCAAGGGAATAATTTGTTTTACTCAAAAATGTAATACAAGACTGTACCAAAAAGTTGTGATTGTTCGAAGGAGTAGAAAGACATGTAGGTGGGGCCCCTACAAGTAAGAGCAATACTAATATTAGATTCGAATTTGTCATACCAAAAAACCCCCGTATATCAATTTTCACTCCATTATTTACATTATCATAGATTTTATTTAAAAAATAGGAAAATTAAATGAAAACTTTAACACCCTGTATCTCGAGAACTAAGGCCTTGCGGACACTTATTTATATAGACTTTTATGTTATTTTTTTGGTCCTGAATATGTACCTGAATTATTGACATTTCCTCATGAATCACCCTGTATATATACTGGGTGATTCCCGACCCACTGTACATACTTATGTGGTGTATAGGGTATCCCTAGGGTATATCGAAATGGATATTTAAATTGATTAATTCGGCTTTATTACTAAGATACAGGGTGATTTTTATATTTTGGTAAAAATTTGTTCACCCTGTATCTCCTAAACGGCTTAATCCATTTTTTTAAAATTTTGTACACAAACACTCTTGGTATATCATAACTTTTTGACGTTTGAAAAGTATCAAAAGTTCCAGGGCCGTATCCACCTAATTCACACAGGGGAGCCCTGCATTTTCTATCTTTTATTCGGAGCTGTGCTTAGTATTTGGCTGGAATTTTTTTCTTATCGGCTACATTCATTTACGCTTACATAATGCCACCGTCTTGAATGGCACACTAAAGGTTATGTCAGAAAAACGATTTTTTTAAATCCTTATTAGTACAATCCATTATGCATTTTAGCTAGTATCTGTAAAAAGCTTTTAACTCCAGTATAAAATTATTTCAACGATTATCCTAAAAATAAAATTAAATTATCTGTTATTTAACGGGACAAAAAAGACCGGAAAGTCGACAAGTTTAGAAAAAATGGGAACATAGACAATGGACGGAGTGTCTACCCTAACAAAAAAAGCAACTGTCTAACGATGACATCTGCATATGAAATTTCTGTACGCTTTTGTGACGTGCAATTGAGCGTTGAATCATGTGATATTTGACTTTTTGTCTAAATGCTTGACTTTTAAATAGTTTTAAACGTATCTTTTTTTTATATTTAATTTTTTGTTTGAGTCTTTTTCGTTTCAATACGACTTTTTTTAAATCGTGATCAGGTTATCAGATGTTCAAAATTTTATTTTTTTTATTTTTGAAAATTGCGTAATTACAAATTACGTGTAAGAGCTTGTTTTTTTTTGAAAAGTTGCATTTTGGGACCCCCCTCGTATCTTGGTTATCGTTTAACTTATTAGAACAGTAAAAAGTGGTTCTAAAGTGTTTTTTTTACGTAGACTCCAGTGGTGTATTTTGATTTTTGCTGTGGGTACGAAATTTTTAAATATTCTGTTTTTGTTTTATAATAGCTTTTCAAAAACATAACACTTTATGTTTATTTCCAGTATTAAGTACAGGGTGTCCAATTTTGGTTGTAAATGCAAGGTATCTCCGTTATTTGCAAATATTTAGGGTTGAGGTTTTCGCGACACCGACCGTGCCACTTTTTTGTCAAACTCGAGCTGCCGTAATCAAATTTTCCGTAGCCCGCCTCGTTTCGGAGATACAGGGCCAAATTGAAAAAGTTGCATTTTGGGACACCCCTCGTATCTCGGTTGTCTTTTAACGTATCGAAAGGGTAAAAACTGGCTCTTATAGCCGGGGCCTTCGTTTTTGATACATGACCCAAAGTTACGTTTTTTTTTAAATGGGACACCCTGTATATTTTTAAGTAGTCCTATTCGTCTTATTATGAGCTTTTCAAAAATATATATAGATCTATACATATTTTAAAAATAAGGCTACAATTTAAGGTTTTATGAATAATAAATATATCTATTTTTCGTAATTAGCCATTTTAAAAAAAACTGCTCAGACTGATTTCCATTTTCTCTTAGACATCTTCACACTCTTGCAATTTTACCCAGTGCATTTGAAATGACTACGTTGCGTGCTTGTATTTGCAAAAACGAGTGGTGTTACGCAGGTCTTGAACTGTGTTATGTCAGATACGAAAAATTAAATTTTTTAGGTGACCCCATAAAAAGAAGTCCGGAGGACCACATATGGACAGGTCAGGCGACCTACTTTTTGTGAGGCCATCGGAGAGGTCGAAACTAGTGCGTTCCAATTCCATAAGTTCTTTTTATACCGCCTCACGTCAAAACTTCATTTACTTTATGACAAAGCCATTTTTGACAATCAGTCCATTGCTTACTATGAAAAATATAGATAGATATTATTACAAACCTAAATTGCAGCCTTATTTTTTTAAATAAGTATAGATAACCATATATTTTTGAAACGCTCATAATAAGACGAATAGGACTCCGTAAAAATATACAGGGTGTCCCATTTAAAAAAACGGGACTTTGGGTCATGTATCAAAAACGACGGCCCCGAGTAAAAATCTGTCTACGCCACTGTATTCTACGTAAAAAACTCTATTAGAACCAGTTTTTACCTTTTCGATACGTTAAAAGATAACCGAGATACGAGGGGTGTCCCAAAATGCAACTTTTTCAATTTGACCTTGTATCTCCGAAACGAGGCGGGCTATGAAAATCTGATTACGGCAGCTCGAGTTTGACAAAAAAGTGGCACGGTGTCGCGAAAACCTCAACCCTAAATATTTGCGATAAGAACATGCATTTACAACCAAAATTGGACACCCTGTACAATATTAGCACTTGATATTAATTTAATACCTACTTATTAGCAATTTAAATTATTTACAACTATTGCAGTACCTACTGATTTTATTAAAAAGCTAAAAATCTAACAAAAATATAATTAAACATATAAAAATGAATCTAAAAGTATTAATAGCTCATTTTTTTATAAATATTGTTTAAATTGTTGGTCGCCATATTTAACACAAGTTTCGCACGTAGAGCCTATTCGCCGCAAGGAATTCAAAATAATAAATGCTCACCGCTGTAAGTCTCTGAGGGCTTCATCAGTAACATTTTTCAACTTTTCTATCATTTGATACTGTCTAGTATAAATTCTATTTTGAAGGTATCTCCCACAAAAAGAAATCCAGAACCTATAAATCGGGTGACCTAGGTGGCCATTTTACAGGTCCATTGGTTTCTTCGTCTTGTTGCAGCAAATATAGAAATATATAATAATTATTACTAATAACATAAAAAAACTCTAAAAGTAAATATTAATAATTTTACGATTTTATATTGTGTCGTAAAGTTTTCAACACAGGGGAGGGCAAATTCCCCTCGCTTTGATCCGCCCGTGAACCCTACAATTTTTATATTTAACAATTTTTTTCCTTGTCTTAAAATTAAGCAAATATTGGGCCTGACGAATTCGCATAATTATGTTTCGTAAAATGCGTTATTTTTGGATATCGTATTTTAATTTTTAGTATAGGTAAATTATTATTTTATTAGTAACAAATTTCATAAAAAAAATGTAACAAATTTTGTGTTTGTTTCGTCCGGATAATTTTTTTTAGGTTTAGGATTAAACTGAATCAAATGAGCAATATTCAATCGGTTACTAAAGCAGTTGTGATGTACTCAGATTTACGAATTATATTATTAAGCAACTATGTTAACTTCAGTATTACGTATCAGAATTCAATAAATGTATTTTGTATATAATTTGCTTTTTTTTGTTTAGTTTATTGGCCTTGATAAGTCTCATTTAGCCACGAATTATAACATATTATTGTGTAAGTCTAAAGTGTAATACTATAAAAATTACCTAATCCTAATGACCATAGGAGATTTAATGAAGAATCAGAGGATATAAAACAGGCATACACATTCACGTGCTATTTGATTCAGGACGATTTTTATTAATAATATTAGACATCACACGGTGGGCCCGGATGGGAAGGTAAGAAAAACACATAAGGGTTAATACAAAGGATGTCAAAGCTAATTAAAACCATACCACCCTTAACTAATTTATATTATATAATCCTATACCTTTATTCTACACATCATTAAATATTTTAAAAATATTTTTTCCAAATTATTATTTGATATAATACTAATTACGAGACTTGTGCTATTCATAGGAAGTAAGTGAACCTTACTCAGTTCGGTAGACAAATAGGAGACCGCTGTGCTGTTATGCTTACAATTAAAAAGACTGTGGTTTAAATCATCTATAGATACATTATCACATGAACACAATGGACTACTAGCTAACATCATTTTAAAAAGATGCTTAGTAAAATTTCCATGCCCGACCAGAAATCTACAGTAGGACACAAAAATGTGCCGTGATAAACATTCCCTTATTAAAGGTCTGGTGTTTAACTCAGGATATCTTGTGTCTAGGGACCACGAGACTAGTCTCGGTCAATTTTCTCGAATATTAAGTAGTAATAATATTCATAAAATCGCTTATAAATCGAAAGCCATTCAAAATAGCTACAGGAATACCTTATATGAAAAAAAAAATAATTTATCCGCTCTATTCAACGCTTCAATAATATACTGGGTGTTCCATTTAGTTTTTTTTTTATTTGCTTTCTGTCTTTTAACTTTAAAAAATCATGTTTTGGCCTTTTATAAGCTAATGAAATTTCCAAATGTAATGAATATTCCAATACAAACCTTTTATTGGACTTTTCTGCATCGTAATAAACAAAACGGAAACCATCATTACTTTTTAAGGTATATTGATGAAAGAAAACACATGCTATATTTCAAAATTGTATTTTTATATTACTGTAATATAATTATAATTATTATTAATATCTAAACACTCTAAAATAAGGTAGGTACAAGTAACTGGCATATAATAATCAAATTATTAACCACTTAAAAAAAAAACAAAATCAACAAAAAAGAAATAAGTACACTGTAAGTACCTGTGCGTTAAAAACGTTCATAACAGTCAGTACAATTATTATATCAGTAATTGTTTAGATACGCACCAGGATCTCTTGTTGCTGATTAAAACATATACCAAGTTTGACACTTTTATCGTTAAATACGAACCGTACAATTGACAAAACCATGCCAAAAGAGGCAATGTGTTAGAGAGAGAGAGAGAGAGAGAACATTCGAACTACTACATGTGGATCTTATGGCACGATTTTTTGTGAATCTTGTTGGTTCAAATTTGGTATGTGTATATTCAGCAAGAAGGGAACGATTTAGGTGGCAGTCAAACAGGATCGTCTTCAATCATGATCGACCGGGCACAAACAAATGCTGTCGCCTAAAAATGAATTTTTTAAGAAGTAAAGTTTGTACACCAGTCGTAGAGTATTTGCCAATTATGACACTGGAAGACAAACCTCTAGGTTTTTAACATAAGTGGTTCTATATTTCCTGTTCTGTTTTTTTCGGGGAATGCGGGAGACTCAAGCCCTCTAAGTCGAGACTAACGACCCCCCACTAGCAAGGAAGCACTGTGTGAACGTGTGAGACGGTTATTCCTGCCTGCTCCTCTTCGTCTGTCCGGTTCTACATAAAGTATTGACGTGGTTGCCAGGATAAGGACATGGCTTGATCATCTCGTAATACTAGCCAACTCCCAAAACTTTAAAAGGTAATTTGATTAGACACATCCTATCGATAACGTCCCCAAACTGTAATAAGGTGTGTTTGGGAAGGTCGTCCCCCCCAGCTCCCACTAAATCCTGGGCGGAGTGCACCTGGCAAATTTACTATTAAGGAACTGAAGCCAATTAAAAAGATAGAAAAATACATCGTTCAAACTCAAAGAAAAATTATAAGAAAATAATAACAGTTACAACGTGCTGTTCGATTTGTTACATTATTCACATCCATACTATTAAATGTCAAAGTCAAAAATGTGCAAATACATTCGTCAATTTCAAACCGCATGTTCGTGCGGGTAGATCTCAATTTAAAACAATGTTCACATAATTTGCTTTATTTTTAATCGGTTCCTGACGATTGGAGAGCTTATACACGATTTTTTTTGATTTTGTGCCCTATATATTAGGAGCTACAAAAAAACCTTAAATACAAAAGGTAAAGGGTTTTTGCGTATTATCTTTTATCGTCGCAAATGGTTCATCCGATTATCAACAATTTGTAAAATTTTGGGCTCTTGTAGAGATTAGATATTTTTAATTTTCTCACTTTTTTTGGATTCACTGTAGAGCTTACCGCGAAATAAACACATTTCAGCAAAAAAAAAATGCGGATGAACCACTGCACCACAAGCATAACAAATAGTTATAACTTTACTTTAACAATGTTAATTGCACTCATAATAAATAATTAAAGTATATTATTATATAATATACTCTTTTTTAATTTAGGTTTTTAACGAACTAATTTTAAAAGGGTAACAACAAAATATGTTGTTATTCAACTAAAAAATTCTTAAACAGACATTTGACATCTGATGATTAATAGGCCATTTCCTCGTACTCAAGAAGCAATGTTGCCAAATTTAAATTCCTTTTATTTTATCAGCATTACTGTTTATTAGGGTTGTTAATTATATTTTGTTGCATAGTTGAAACATCATTAGAAGCACAGTAAAGTGTAAGCACCAGGTTAGGCGCCGAAGACATCATCATTAAACCCATATCATAAAAATCGGTACAGTAGAAATAAAGAAATGTAAGGCAATTTGGCAACACTGTAAGTGACCTTTTGTTTCTCATACAATAATAAGGAGTTTTTACACTGCAGTGTTATGAAAATTGTACGAAATTTGGTCAGCTTTTACTTTTTTTTTCTGGGTCTATATCGGTCTATTCATTTAAAATTTGAAAAATCGCAAAATCCGAAATACTTACCCTCAACAAGACCCAAATTTTGAAATCAGAATTTTATTCATTTACATTTCAAAAAGGTAATACGCAAAAAAACCTTTAACTTTTGTATTTAAGGTTTTTTGAGCCCCTAAAAAAACCTATAGACGATCAATCTGAGTAACTGCAGCCTAAAGAAATCATATTATACAGGGTGTTTGACGAAAAAAAAAACAAAGTGTTATTAAAAGGTATACTTTTAAACGAGCCTATATTCACAAAAGTACTGCTTGTAAAAGTAGTCTTTGAAAACATGAACTTTCATCTATCTTAATTTTTTTTTCATATCGTTTACAGGAACCAAGATATTTCGTATATTTATCTTTTTTAGCTTTTGAAATATTTTAGCTGAAACTTTTCCTTTTAGAATTCATAAACGCAGAAAAAGAGCATATTTTTTTAATTGGTGAAATTTTGAATCCAAAGTTGCTGAATAAAGAATACTAGTTTTTGAAAATGTGTTCTTTGGATTGCCTGAAGTCAGTTTAGTTAGAAAAAATCGATATTTGATGGGATATTAAGATTAAAAATTTGTAATGAAATTCCCTACAACTTTTTCAAAATGGCAGTAGATGTAAGGTAATCTTGGACACAGTGTATACAATATGTCCTCGGTTGAGTTTACAAGAGGTCTACTGGACTAAGAATTGAAAGATACGAAAAATAATCACTCTTGATAAGCATTCTTACTTAAAAATACAGATATGGTATTTTGCGTAAGAGTAAAAGTGTCTCATTTTGCAAGATAGGAAAAAAAGTCACTCTTGATTAAAGATTTTGCTTCAAAAATGAATAAAGTTCGCGTTATAAAAAATTTAAATTTTTATACAGGGGGCATAAAAAATACAAAACTGTTATGTTGTGTAAGAGTAAAAATGCCTCATTTTGCAAGATACGACAAAAAGTCACTCTTGATAAAAGCTTTTGCATCAAAAATGAATAAGGTTCGCGTTATCAAAAATTTAACTTTTTATACAGGGGGAATAAAAAAACCCAACTGTTATGTTGTCTAAGAGTAAAAATGTCTCATTTTGCAAGATACGAAAAAAAGTCACTCTTGATAAACGCTTTTGCATCAAAAATGAATAGGGTTCACGTTATCAAAAATTAATTTTTTTTTATACAGACGGCATAAAACATACAAAAATGTTATTTTGCGTTAGAGTAAAAATGTTACCCTTGATAAAATGTTTTGTTTCAAAAATGAAAAAGGTTCGCGTTATAACAAATTTACTTTTTATGCAGGGAGCATAAAAAATACCAAAATGTTATTTTGGATAAGAGTAAAAATGTCTCATTTAACAAGACACGACAAAAGTTACCATTGGTGAAAGTTTTTGTTTCAAAAACTGAATAAGGTTCAAAAATTTAATTTTTAAGCCTGGTACAATTTAATACATCTCGATTCTTTACCTCTTTTTGATTTTGTTAGGAAGCTTACCTTAAACTTACTACAATTTACTACATTAAAACTTTCCATAAATAACCAACAAACTTCAGAAATTTCGGTACTTTTCCAAGGCCAACTGTCAATTATGAAGTTCTTGACAAAATACAGAAACAAAATTGTATGCATTGTTGCCAAACCTACCCGATTTTCTTCAGATATACAGCAAGGGGTATTCCTAAATTTGAACAAAATAGTTTAACGATAGTTTTATTAACAAACTTCGTGCTAACCTAACTCTGTATGAGTCACAGGACCCTAAATCGCTTTCGTCAATCACGCCACTTTAGAGTGCGCGCATATTTCAATAAATGCCCAATTTCCCTTTACACAAAATATGTGTAAAACTGGTTGCCTACTTAATGTGAAACTCACCTAATATTTTGGCTTTAATGTGAACTTTATTTATTTGTCAAGAAAAAAACTATTATCAAGAGGGACTTTTTTCGTATCGAATATGAATCGAGATACCCATGTGACGTCATACGGTAGCGGCTACATGCAGAAGAACATACCGTTACGTCTTTGTATCGAGATTTTAGTCTATATTGATAAGAATTATAAAACACCCATGTATAAATTGGAAAGAAAAGATACACATTCCAATAACGGAATTTGTTCATATTTATCTCCAAACGACACTCGCCGATACAAACATTATTTCCCGTAAATTGTTGCTCTAATAATTGTTGATCCTGTTAGATACTGTTCTAAACAATTATACGTAATATTACGCGAGGTATTTCTGAATGGCAGGTCCGTCTCTCTGCAACCATTTGTCATTAAGTCTGATGGTCTCTATGGCTTGCTGGATAGTCCTTTCGGTCCCTAAAACAAAAAAAAATTGTTTATTATTTCATTTTTGTTTATTTCACTTATACAGTATGTCCCAGATTCGCTTCTCTATATAGGGATCTCGGCTCCTATTATACATACAGCAAAGGTTAAATGGGGAAAGTTTTAGAGGAAACTTATTGCATTCGATATCTGGGTTCAGATTTACGATCGATCAATAAGTTTGGGAAATATCGGCGGATTTCGTTTTTCGCTAGTATATCCAGAACGGTAAATTTGACCGCTGTCAAAATGTGACATTATTCGGACAAATTTTTAAGACAAATAAGAAGGCATATACGACACGTCTTCATTGTTTTTTGTTAACCCGCAACTCGCCTCAACTTTCATTTTTCTTATGACCGCCATATTGGATTTTTCAATTTTTCGAAAGCATAAAATTTCCAGTCTATTGTTGTCTCACAAGTGTATAAAAGATTTATATATATATATATATATATATATATATATATTGAACGCATTGAATTTTCAATACAACATATATATAAAAAATATAGCTTGTACTACTTTGTAAGTGGGTAACATTATATATATATTTTTGACAATTGGTGACTGTTTTTCGTACAACCCTGGTAAGTGTATATATATATATATATTTCTATGGTCACATGGGGATCAAATTCATAGATTTCATTCTTCGTGTGACCCCAGAGGTAGAAATCCAAGGTCGACAGGTCAGAGGATCTAGGAGGCCAAGATATTAGACCATTTAAAGAAATTATTCTTTCGTCAAACTGTTCTCTTAAGAAGTTCCTACTTGAATGGTATTGTGAGCCGGACATCCGTCTTGTTGAAACCAAGTTCTTCTTAATTCATCTTCCGTTAGAATAGCTCGTAAGACTGGTACAACCTGGTTTCGCAAAAGCTCTGGATACCTCTGCCCATTTAGGTTGTAGTGAAATGATTAATTTATAAATAGGTGCCCAACAGTCAAGGGCGGCAGGGTCAGCCGGGTGGTACTAGAAACTATAAATTATAAAGGGAAAATTATCTTTATTAAAAAGTAGATATTTTCTTTCCAAAAATAATTATCGAAATATCCCGTAATGAATGAGCTTGTATACAGTTGAAACCTATTCAGCTTTATTATTAAAAAGAAAAACATATTTGGTTAGCGGGAAGTAATAGCCGTAATAAATTATTTTGTTGGTATTGCATATTAATTTCGGAAATACTAAATCAATTTTTTCAGTGATATAATAATCTTAAAGAAGTACACTGTGCCTTAATAAAACATAAAATATCAAAAGAACAAACCCCTTGCGCTTTAAAATTTAAATTATTCGGAAATACAGCTGAACGCCTTTCTATAAATCATAATGAAAATCGACAAATAATTCGAGATTTATTAATATATATATATATATATATATATATTATATATATAGAGAATTAGCTAAATGCAGAAAATTTAGATAAAGTGTTAATAAATTAATAGAACCCAATTCTATTTTTTAAGGTTCTTCGAAACTGCAATACAAAATGATTGAATAAAAATGTAATAAAATATCAAAAAAGTAAGTTGACTGACTAGAGTAGAACGTTTTACTTTTTTTTATTAGATTATACTCGTTTAGTACCATTAAAGAGCCAAACGAAAAAAAAAAGATTATTATTTGACCATTTGGTGCCTATGTAAAAAAGATTGGTTAGATTAACTTACCAATGATCCCACACCAAACGTTACTTCCAAATCTGATCTGTAGACGTCTCTCTGCAACTTCGTGAGGATTTTGCACAGCCCAATGATGACGGTTGTCCCTATTAAAGACTCCACAATTCGTGAACCTGCTCTCATCGGACCACAAGACATGATTTATAAAATCAGGATTTTCATTACATCTCCTAGTATACCACTCACAGAACAGTAGTAGTCTTGGAAAATCAGTTTCCTTAAGTCCTTGTACTATTATGGGTTTGTATGGATGGTACTTATTCTTTTTTAAAACTCTCTGTACTGTTGATTTTGGCACATTAATTTCCTGTTCTACAGTTCTTACCGATGCACTAGGGTTTTCGTTGATAGCTTGTAAAATCTTTCTGTCTCGATTTTTATTGTTATTATTGTATCTGCTTCTAGGTTGTTGGAAGGCACCTTGGTTAATTAAATTAACTACGATTTTCCTGAATTGAGTTTTATGAGGCTGTCGTCGTTGCGGTACATCTCCAATACCTTGCTTAGGTAACGTCGGCGTTTCTGTATGATTGAAAGTACAGAGCTAACATGTCAACCTTTTCTTCATTTGAATACGGAATGCCGGCATTTTCTATAGGTTTTGACATTTTATGTGTCAGATGTATGATTTTATTGGGATAAAAGCGTATCTACTACTTATTAAAACACAGCTTTGATACTTTCAACTATTTAACTTAACATCAAACTCAAAATCCAATTTTGTTATAGATAAATCATGGTCTTAGAAAAGTATTGAGAGCTAACATTACTTTAAATCATGGCCTTCTTAGAAAAAACTGAAACCTAACTTTACGAAGTGTAATATTTCGATGATACTAAAATCTTTAATGCACTTGTGAAATATCACTAGACTGGAAATTTTAGGCTCTTTCCAAAAATTGAAAAATACAAAATGGTGACCATAAGAAAAATGAAAGTTGAGGCGGGTTGCGGGTTAACAAAAAACAATGAGGACGTGCCGTATACGCCATCTTATTTGTCTTAAAAATGTGTCCGAATAATGTCAGATTTTGGCAGCTGTCAAATTTACCGTTCTGGATATACTGGCCAAAAACGAAATCCGCCATTTTCGGTTTTCCCCGATATTTCCAAAAACAATTGATCGATCGTAAATCTGAAGCCGGATATCGAATGCAATAAGTTTCCTCAAAAACTCTCATTTAACCTTTGCTGTAGCTATAATAGGAGCCGCGATCCCTGTATAGAGAAGCGAATCTGGGACACACTGTATACTCTACAGAATCCATTATTCGAAGTGGTATAAAATAAAAGGCCTTAAATACAAATTATAAATTAGGTACAAAGTCAGTATAAAAAAGTGATTACAGATACGTTAAAAGTCACACTAGAAATATGGACATAAACCATACACATGGAATTGCTAAAATTTAGTCATCAAAAACATAAAGAATATAAAAAAAACGCAATGCACATGCAATACACTCAACTAAGCACGTAGCTAAAATAGTCTTAATCTTTCTTTAAAGGTATCATGTGTACCATTCAGGATAAAGTTAGAATAGAAAGAATCCATGATTCTATTCATGACATTGTTCCTCTTAATATCAGTCTTAATTAAGAACGTATTGTAAAGCCTGGTATCACGGGATGGTGCATGAAAATTAAGTGCGAACAAATGTCAAAGCAATCAATTTTATTAGTAAGAATTGTATGTCCAAAGATCAAAATTAGGTAAATTCTTCGGGTCTCCAGACTGTCTATATCCAACAATTGCAGTCTTTGCTGGTGCGAAAAGAGGTGTTTATCTATATATAGTTTATAAATAAGTTTAGGATATATATGCATTTGCATGAAAGCATATGCAAATGCATATGTTGACAATTTTTGTATTTAGATGCATATTTTGCAGTTATTATAGGAAAAATGCATATATTCTAATTTTTCTGAATATATTTTTATTTCCCAAGACAAATTTGATGTATTTCAAATATAATCCATAAGAATAAAAAATGTCTAGTTGCTGGCAGGCCAAGGGTTTTACCCATCCTTTCTTAAAATTGTTATAGGTACCCAATGAAATATCTGTGCACACACATTTTATGTGTCAGATGTATGATTTTATTGGGATAAAAGCGTA
The DNA here is from genome assembly GCA_030620095.1 of Kuschelorhynchus macadamiae. Taxonomy (NCBI): domain Eukaryota; kingdom Metazoa; phylum Arthropoda; class Insecta; order Coleoptera; family Curculionidae; genus Kuschelorhynchus; species Kuschelorhynchus macadamiae. The sequence continues at coordinate 14,864 of JAUTXW010005131.1, forward strand.
TCTACTACTTATTAAAACACAGCTTTGATACTTTCAACTATTTAACTTAACATCAAACTCAAAATCCAATTTTGTTACAGATAAATCATGGTCTTAGAAAAGTATTGAGAGCTAACATTACTTTAAATCATGGCCTTCTTAGAAAAAACTGAAACCTAACTTTACGAAGTGTAATATTTCGATGATACTAAAATCTTTAATGCACTTGTGAAATATCACTAGACTGGAAATTTTAGGCTCTTTCCAAAAATTGAAAAATACAAAATGGTGACCATAAGAAAAATGAAAGTTGAGGCGGGTTGCGGGTTAACAAAAAACAATGAGGACGTGCCGTATACGCCATCTTATTTGTCTTAAAAATGTGTCCGAATAATGTCAGATTTTGGCAGCTGTCAAATTTACCGTTCTGGATATACTGGCCAAAAACGAAATCCGCCATTTTCGGTTTTCCCCGATATTTCCAAAAACAATTGATCGATCGTAAATCTGAAGCCGGATATCGAATGCAATAAGTTTCCTCAAAAACTCTCATTTAACCTTTGCTGTAGCTATAATAGGAGCCGCGATCCCTGTATAGAGAAGCGAATCTGGGACACACTGTATACTCTACAGAATCCATTATTCGAAGTGGTATAAAATAAAAGGCCTTAAATACAAATTATAAATTAGGTACAAAGTCAGTATAAAAAAGTGATTACAGATACGTTAAAAGTCACACTAGAAATATGGACATAAACCATACACATGGAATTGCTAAAATTTAGTCATCAAAAACATAAAGAATATAAAAAAAAAACGCAATGCACATGCAATACACTCAACTAAGCACGTAGCTAAAATAGTCTTAATCTTTCTTTAAAGGTATCATGTGTACCATTCAGGATAAAGTTAGAATAGAAAGAATCCATGATTCTATTCATGACATTGTTCCTCTTATATCAGTCTTAATTAAGAACGTAGTAAAGCCTGGTATCACGGGATGGTGCATGAAAATTAAGTGCGAACAAATGTCAAAGCAATCAATTTTATTAGTAAGAATTGTATGTCCAAAGATCAAAATTAAGTAAATTCTTCGGGTCTCCAGACTGTCTATATCCAACAATTGCAGTCTTTGCTGGTGCGAAAAGAGGTGTTTATCTATATATAGTTTATAAATAAGTTTAGGATATATGCATTTGCATGAAAGCATATGCAAATGCATATGTTGACAATTTTTGTATTTAGATGCATATTTTGCAGTTATTATAGGAAAAATGCATATATTCTAATTTTTCTGAATATATTTTTATTTCCCAAGACAAATTTGATGTATTTCAAATATAATCCATAAGAATAAAAAATGTCTAGTTGCTGGCAGGCCAAGGGTTTTACCCATCCTTTCTTAAAATTGTTATAGGTACCCAATGAAATATCTGTGCTTTAAAAAGTGTGGATTTACCACGGATTTAGTTTTACACATTGTGGCGTGAACATTGTCCAATATGACGAAAGAAAAGCGTTCATTAAGTGCGGTATTAAATCAATTCGTGAAAGATTTTCCTGATTTTACGACAGACGGTTTTGTTCTGTTTTGTAAATATTGTGATGTTCCTGTTACTGCGAACAAGAAATGTGTGACACAACACATAGGAACTACAAAGCATCAGATCCAAAAAAGTAAAAAGTGTGCTCAGAAACAAGATTTAATTACCACAGTATTTTCACCAGGACCGGGACCCAAACGATCAAAGTTCAATGAGGATTTATACAAGACGTTTATTAGTGCGGATATTCCACTGAATAAATTAAGTAATCCTGTCCCTAAGTCATTTTTAGAGCAGTACACAAAGACATCAATTCTACATAAATCCACGTTAAGGCAAAACTATGTTCCAGATTTGTACACTAAGACAGTTACCGAAATGCGGAAAAAAGTAGAAGATAAAAGTATATGGGTGTCACTAGATCAAACAACTGATGTGGAACAGAGATGTGTTGCTAATTTTGTTTTTGGTGTGTTGGGTGTAGAAGCAGAAAGAGATAAATCATATTTACTTACAATGAAGACCTTAGACAAAGTAAATCAATCAACTGTTGCTGGATTTTTCAACGACTCTCTCACTCTTTTCTGGCCCGGTGGTATTAAATATGATAGAGTGTTGGTGGCAATTACAGATGCTGCTCCATACATGTGTAAAGCAATGAGTGGTCTACAAACATTGTACCCTAAAATGATACATGCCACATGTCTTGCCCATGGACTTCATCGAGTTGCAGAACAAGTTCGTGCTTTTTATTCATGAGTGAACGATCTGATTTCCTCAGTAAAGAAAGTATTCCTAAAAGCTCCGACTCGGGTAGAAAAATTTAGGGAAACTGCAGGAAACATCCCCCTGCCCCCATCACCAATTGTAACTAGGAACTTGGATAAACGTTGCCCTTTATTACGCAGAACCTTTCGAGGCAATAAAAAACATAGTCAGCCAATTTAATTCGGAATACATTAAAAACAATTTTTCTTGTTTGTCTGATACTATAAAAAAATTGGAGATGAAAGTACTTTCTTGGTCAAAAAGTGTAGAAATGATAGAAAGAGTGAGTGAAACTATAACACTAAAAATACTAGTGCAGTTTTGGACAATACAATTTTTTATAAACAGTGATTTGAATTTGTTTCTATGTACAGTATAAAGTACAATTTTCAGATAATAGAAGAAAATTTGAATTTGATAATTTGTTACATCATATAGTTATAAAATGTAACTGCAACTGGTTGAATAGCGTAAACAATAAATTTTTAAACAGATTTATTCTTTAGTTAGTTTGTTTAGTTAGCCATATATTAAAATTTTATTTAAAAAAATACTTTTATTATATAGTTCTATTAATGTAATAATTATTGGTAAAAATAGCGTCTTAAGGATACATTGAAGTGTAAATAATATATTTTAATTGCTATACTTTTGCTTTATTTCTGTTTTTTGATCCGATAATAAATGCATTTTTAAGTGTAAATTTTCCCTTGTTTCGGAGCATATTTGCATGCATAACTTTAGAGTTTTAAATGCATAATTATCCTAAGCCTATATTATAAAATAAAAAAATTACAAATTGGAACAGTGATGTTTGAGAAATCCCAACAACGTCTCATAATGAAACCTGCCATTTCAAATGACTGATAATATATAATTTATATTGTCATTAAATCTTAGTAGTTCTGAATCAAAGATTACTCCCAAGTCATTGATTAAATTCACTCTCGATATGGGCGAATTTGAGAAAAGGTAGGAATGTCATATAAGCGACTTTTCCTTGAAAATGTTATGATCGTACAATTTGAGGTATTTAACTGCATATTATTTGATGTATACCAGTCTATAGTTGTAGTACATTGCTCAAGTCATTTATAAAAATTAGAAATAAGATTGGACCCAAATGCGACCCTTGGGGTAGACCAGAGGAGATTAATATTTGCTCTGACAGAGTACCATTCAATTTGCCCATCTGAATTCGATTAGAAAGATAACTAGAAATCCAAGATAACAAGGGGTCTGCTATGCCAATGGAAGATCATTTACCAATTAGAATATTGTGATTGACTGTAGCAAATGCTTTTCTAACATCAAAGTAAATTGAACCGACCTAGTCACCCAGGTCTACTGCTGTGTGAGGTAGTTTGAATAGAGGCACAGTCAGGGATGTCGTATGTAGATAATAATAATAATAATAATAATAATCGACGACAATGGATTCCAGGATCTTAGAAAAGCAATCAAGTCCAGATATTGGACTTTGGAGATTGGTTTTCGAAATATCGGGAAATTGACCCAACTCTAAAGAGAGCTGGAAAAGCTATGAAAGTGGTATCGCTAAGGTCGGGCAACAGTTTTTAACAAAAGTTGATGGAATTTTTTCAAAACGTCCTTGGAGAAGCCAAAACGATTAAAAGAATAGTTCTTTTAATAAGAGCGTTTGATTCAGGGAGAAAAATGATGAAAAAATGTGTATTATAAGAAAAAAATTAATTGAAAAAGAAATAAATCAGATATCAAAATTTTGAGAAATTAGTATTTCCTGAGAACCCATTCATTGAGTACATACATATAAAATCAAAATAATTTCAGATTTGCAAATTCTCGTTCTAGACAAAGTTCGTGTAAAAAAACTAGTTTTGTCTTATCTCTCGTATATACCATACCAAAGCAACCGTTAAAACACACGTACCACAAGAACATTGACAAAACATAAGCCTACAAAGTGTAAAAAAACCGTTTGCAAACAATCCATTTTGTTTACAAGTTATAGCCTGCTCAAAGAGCTGATATTTTATAGCCAGTAATTTTACAGTCTATAATGAAAATTGATTTTTAAACTTAAATAACTCGAAAACGGCTAAACCAAATGTCAACTTGTATTATATATTTGGAATCAGAAAAAAAAAAGATCTTTCATTTTAGGCAAAAATTTACGGGGCATTCCATTAAAAAAAAATTGTACTTTTTGTCGTTCCTCGTATGTATGAAAAGTTACTGGGAATTACAATGCAGATTTATAACGTAAAAAAAATCCTCTATATGTCAGTATTTTTATTTTTTTTGTACGGCAAAAAAAATTACGGGGGGTGCCAGTTTATACGAAGTTACCCGGTACACAGCCCTTTAAGATTTCAATTTTTTATGCAGCCAACTTTTGCCTGAAAAGCCTTTTAAGAAACTAGTTACACTGCTCTTAATTTTAGAATAAATTATCTATCAACCACAATAAAATGAAAAAATCGATTTACAATCAGGAAAATTCTGGTGACTGAAATTTACTTGCATTTTTAAATAATCCATAATTCATCGACGTAGTATACAAAGAATAAACGGTTTCTTACCTGGTGCCGAGTGCTCCTGGAAGAAACTCTCGACTTCGAGGGCTTTTTGTTCGCTGGTGAAGTTCTCCGTTAGATGTTTGATCAACCTCGTCAAGAGATAGCCACCGCTGAAATCGTCCTTGAGTTTGGTCCAGTTGTCCTTGAAGAATTCCCACGCCAGCTCTCGTCCTCGCGAGTGAAGCGACACGGATATGATGACGAATACTTTGTCCTGAGACCGCACTTCGTCCTATCGAACGAAAATATATTTTATACAGTATGTTTCAGGATTATAGAACCCACATTGAACGTATTTTTTTAAACATATTTATTCAAATTTCATATTATAATGGATAAATAAATAAACTAAGCAAGTAAAGTTACAATAGTCAACAAATGTACCCGCTATAAACGGTATAAAGTACCACCCCCTTTAACTTCCTCATTTTGTATCTTATAAAAAAAAATTTAAAACGATTATGATTTCTTTATTATCAAAATTTAATTTTAAAATTTGTTGGAGACTTTATCCATAACTTGTGTTTTTAAGACTTTTTTGATTGATTCGTTTAGTATTTGTAATAGATCATCATATAAAAAAGGAACCATACGTTTATCGCTTTGATTTTTTTTAATGGTACTAAAATAGCGGCAATGACTTCTTTCTGTTAGTAACTGAAACATTTGATGGAAGCTTAGTGACTTTATCTTCCGTCCAAATTTTCAGAGAAGATAAAATGTCCAAATCGCTTTCACCGACGCGAACATTTCCTCATTCCTCATTTCAACATTTATAGGGAAATTAGTCACAATTTGTAAGAGCTGTAAAACTAGCTCTCCTGACAGGTGAATCTTTTAAAACATATTATACTTCCACTAGTAAGTCACACTAATTAAGCAGATTTTCTAGTCGTCCGAATTACTGTTTGGCACCGGCGGGTAAGTCTGAATATACAGAGGATGTTAAATACATTTCTTGTGTAAGAGTCGCAAAATATAAACGTGACGAAATAATTTTGGGTAAATACAATCAAGCCACGATGGTGGAAATATTAATTTTATTATTTTTCCTGGTTTAGCATAAAATCCCCAGAGTCTCTATAATTTTTTGTAAATTCCCTGACTTTTCCCTGATTTCTGAATTACCTGACTTTTCCAGGTCTAAGAACCCTGTACTTATATTTAATCTACAAATCCAGGGAACCAACTTTGGGGACTGCCAGCTCATGCAAAAACCCTGACTGTTTTAATGAAAACCATGAGGTTATAAAGGATATCTTAGACGTCAAACATAACGCCTCCCAATATCTACAAAATAACCCAAATGACCTCCTTGCCCAAAATAAGTACAGGGAAATTAAACAAGAGATGCCAAAGCAAATACGATCTATAAAAGATGCATAGTGGAGCTCTAAAGCCAAGGAAATTCAATAGTATGCTGATCAGCACGATTAGCGGAATTTTTAAAACGCTGTGAAGGTATTAATTTATTATATATCTCTTAACATTTAAGTTTTAACCTTTATTTATTCACCTAATTGGCAAAAAATAAACTGTACAGGGTGTTCCAGGGAGGACTGAACAGGGACCTATTTTCGACCTTCCTTGTATTTTGGAAAAATTCAAAATAGCCAATCGATGTATCTTTTCTTGTAGAATCCAAAAATGTCATCAAAAAAATATTTGAACCAGAAACAAAAGAGTTACGCTATGCATCAGGTGTTTTTTAAATGGAATGTATCGTTTTTTATACGATTTTTGGAAAGAGTGATTTTTTTTATGTCCGTTCTGATTAAAAGATTTGATTTTGCGATAGCTGTTTATATTACATTTTAATGTTTTATAAACTAAAATTTTAGCTTCACCTGTTTAAAATATACGATAGGTTGGTATAGGTGATCAAGGTAAAATGACGTGTGAATGCTTTGTCAATAAAAATTGACATTATTTTAATTATTGTCGAAGTCTTCACCTAAAAAATATATATTTGACTCTGATCGAAGTGAAATACTCTTTGGACGAGAGACTACAGATTGTTATGCTATTTTACAAGTGCCAAGAAAATGCAAGAGAAGCAAGAAGAAGATTTATTGCAAATTTTCATAGAAATATATACATCAATACAATTCTAAGGATAAAAACCTATTTGAGGAAAATAAAAGTTTACATGATAGAAAAAGAAATTCAATAAAAAATAATTATTAAATAATAAAATAAAACTACTAATAACATAAGTTTTCCATGTGACCGCCGTTTTTCTCGAAACAACATCGATAACCCCTTTGTAGCCTTTCTAAACTTGCTGTTACAATATGATTTTCCTGGTTAAGGCGGTTGATTTCATCGACAATTTTTCCCATGATCTCTTGAATATTTTCGTTTCATTGTCTGTATGCGCCGTTCTTCAAATGGCCCCAAAGAAATGTATCCAAAACTGAGAGGTGTCGGGGCTATAGGGCGGCCAAGCATATGTTCCATTTCGCCCTATCCATTCGTTATGGCGCCGATTTAAAAATTGAACCACATCAAGCACGGCATGAGGAGGCGCCCCATCATGTTGCCAAATTAAATTCTGATATTCTGCCAATGGTAAGTCTTCCAAAAAATTTTCAATTTCGTTTTCTAAAAACTCATAATATCTGTGCCCATTTAAAGTCCCATTAAAAAATATTGGTCCCAAAATTTTATTGTTTTTTATCCCACACCAAACATGAATAGAATTCCTCCCTTGAAATTTAATAGTCTGGAACTTTTTTGGATTTTCAACGGCCCAGTGGTGACTATTATGTCTGTTGAATACTCCCGATGTTGTGAAAGTAGCTTCGTCGGTCCACATAATATTTTTGAATAAATCAGGGTCTTCGTTTTCTTGCCGAATTACCATTTGAGAAACAAATTGGAAGAGAAGTTCTTTTTGTGCCGGTGTTAGGTGCTGAAGTGGAAGGATACGAAAAGGCCTAAATTTATGAATTTTCAGAGTCCTGTGAACAGTCCCTCGGGTAACTCTTCTCTGCCTTACACCGCCACCGTACTGAACTTTCCGAACTGCATCCGAAATAGATTTGGTTGGATTAACTTGAAAATAATTTATAATGGCCTGGTCTCGATTTCTTCTTCTTTGTATATTTCTTTTTCTATCATGTAAAGTTTTATTTTCCTCAAATAGGTTTTTTATCCTTATAATTGTATTGATGGATATATTTCTATGAAAATTTGCAATAAATCTTCTTCTTGCTTCTCTTGCATTTTCTTGGCACTTGTAAAATAGCACAACAATCTGTAGTCTCTCGTCCAAAGAGTATTTCATTTCGATCAGAGTCAAATATATATTTTTTAGGTGAAGACTTCGACAATAATTAAAATAATGTCAATTTTTATTGACAAAGCATTCAAACGTCATTTTACCTTGATCACCTATACCAACCTATCGTATATTTTAAACAGGTGAAGCTAAAATTTTAGTTTGTAAAACATTAAAATGTAATATAAACAGCTATCGCAAAATCAAATCTTTTAATCAGAACGGACATAAAAAAAATCACTCTTTCCAAAAATCCTATAAAAAAAGATACATTCCATTTAAAAAACACCTGATGCATAGCGTAACTCTTTTGTTTCTGGTTCAAATATTTTTTCGATGACATTTTTGGATTCTACAAGAAAAGATACATCGATTGGCTATTTTGAATTTTTCCAAAATACAAGGAAGGTCGAAAATAGGTCCCTGTTCAGTCCTCGCTGGAACACCCTGTACAGTTTCACAAGACTTTAGAGATGCTCGGATCATAAACCTCTTTAAAAACAAAGGCAGCGCCTCAGATTGTAGCAATTATAGAGGAATTTCATTCTTATCCACTGGTGGCGAAATCCTGGCTAGAGTTATGGCATCAAGGCTTCTCAAACACACGAACCTCATAATTCCCGAATCTCAGTGTGGCTTTCAACCTGAAAGGGGACCCATGGACCTTATTTTCACACTGAGACAACTCCAAGAAAAGGTCAAAGAGCAACATACACAAATGTATATAACGTTCATCGACCTCGTTAAAGCCTTTGACTCCTTGAACAGAGACTTTGTGGACAATAATTCAACGTCTGGAGGTAGTTAGAAAGTTTCTGCAGGTTTGTAAAAGCTTGCACCAGAACAACTTCGCAAGTGTACTACATAATAGCGTACCAACAGAACTTTGCCTGACAAAAATCGGTGTCCGCCAGGGGTGCGTGCTCCCCTTCAATATCTTTGTTACAGCTTTATCCATGATGGTGGACAGCATACTGCGCACTAGAGGCCTGGAACTGAGATACAGATTTTATTACTACGCCACATGGCGTAGTAATAAAACGGTCAGCTGTATCCGAACTTACAGAAAAATCTACACCGAACCTCCCACCTCCCTCCACACCGAAAAAACTGCCCACCAACTCGAGCTCCGTCAGTTCACTGGTTGTCTCCTCTCCAATTTCTCAAAAGGGCACTATAATATCTTCTGACAAAGAGGCCATTGCTGCCTGCAAAGCAAATGTCTTGTTGAGCGACAACTGCTACAGTCTTTCCAAGAAAGCTCCTACTGACCAAGAACCTATTTTTGATCCAATGTCTCCCCCAACAGTGAAGCTTACGCGAACCGAAAAAAGTTCTGATAACGGTTTCCTCATGTCTAGACTAAGAGAACCAGCCATTTTAAAGGCCTTCAAGTTATATCTCGCCTTCCTGCACGACCAACCTGCGCCAATTCACTTTGAAGGGTTTACAAATACAAGCACCAGGCTGTTTTTGGCTTCTGAAGGCATTCCTATAGATTATAAAACCCTACATAAGATATATTTCGATTTTCATGCTGCTTACGGATTTAACGCAGCAGAAGTGGAAGCGGATCTTGCAGCCTATGGATCCTACATATCTTCGGAGAGATCGATTCATCTTCAGAGGACCAGAGAATGCCATAAAAACTATTTTACCAGCAATTCTCCCAAAAAAAATTTTTAGAAAACACGACGTGTCCTGAGGAATTAGATTCCTCAAAACTTCCTGTTGTTACTAGTCTTAATATGGTTCTAATTAATATTGCTTCTCTAAGAAATAAAACTGACGAGTTGTATCTATTTCTGGAAGAATTGGAGTTCCCCCAACTTGTTGCAATTACTGAGCACTGGCTGAATCTAAACGAACCCTTTTATATTGAGAGGTATACCACAGTAGCTAGATATGACAGAAAAAACTCAGCTCATGGGGGAACACTGATTCTATCCCTAAATGGAGATTTCATGTCGGTATCTAAATATGATCATTTGTTAGCGGATAGCTCTTTTGAATTCTCTATAGTATATAATCAAAACCTTGATCTTTATGTAAGTTGTATTTATAGATCACCAAACTCTGATGTACAATCATTTTTAAATAGCCTGGTAAGTTTGCTAGACAGCCTACCGATTAAAGGTAAAAAAATTCTATGCGGGGACTTTAATATTGACTATGCTACTGTTTGTGCCATCCAGAAATATCTAATTTCTATATTCGACTCTTTCGGTCTTTCAATGCATGTATCCTCGCCAACTAGAATTTCAAAAAACTCTTCTTCTATCATCGATTACATGGCGTCTGATTTTTCTCCATCGGAGGTGCATTCACAGGTCTATAACTCAGGTCTTTCCGATCACGAGGCGGTAATTTCCAGGTTTAGTTTACCTATTAGGCCCTTACCAAGATCTCGCCATCGGGGCAGAATTTTCTCGGCCGCAAATTTCTCAGTATTTCATAATATTTGCTTTAACACCAATTGGAATTTTGAATCTGATAATGTCAACACAAACTTCAGAACTTTTTTAAATAAAACTTTAAGTGCTTTTAACAAGGCCTTCCCGCTTAAGAATATCAAACCTAAGCGGCATAAACCGTGGACCACGAAAGGAATACGAATTTCTGCTAAAAATATGCGCTCGCTCTCATATATAAAAAAATTCACCGACTCCTTTCTTATTCTCGACTATATCTCTAATTATAGGAGGATCTACACTACTCTTATTAAGTCAGCAAAAAAATTACATTACCGAAAACGTTAAACTCTAATAACGTTTCAAAAGAAACCTGGTCCATCATCAATAACCTCAGAAACAAATCAAACCCTGTGACTCAGATCTTGCCAGGGGCTAATGATCTAAATGATTATTTTATTAATGTAAGCAAAAATGTTACCTCTAGTATCTCGCCAAGTTTGGACCCTCTTTCGTTTCTCCCTCCTTCAAAAAATTTAGCTGATAGCTTTTTCTTAAGTCCCGTTAGCAACACTGAACTATTGAAGGTAATACATAATATCAAAAGTAAATCTTCGTGTAGCACTGATGGCCTATCAATTAGAATATTCCTGAACTTGCCACTCCCAGTCATAGAGGCCCTTACAACATTAATAAATGAGTCCTTTATAAAAGGTGTATTCCCTGATTGCCTTAAAACAGCTATAATTATTCCACTTCATAAAGGCGGCGAAAAAACTAACTCTTGCAATTATCGCCCAATTGAACTACTACCAGTGCTATCAAAAATCATCGAAAGGCTACTGAAGAACCGTCTTATGCCATTTCTCCTGAAACATCAGATAATATCCCCGGAGCAGTTTGGATTTCTACCCAACAAGTGCACCAATGACGCCATGTTCACGTTGCTTAGAGGCGTCTACTTATCTCTCAATAACAACCACCCAACTGCCTCAGTTTTTTGTGACTATGCGAAAGCCTTTGATTGTGTTAGTCATGAAATTCTGATAAACAAACTAAATTTATATGGAATTCGTGGTACTTCTTTAAATTGGTTCAAATCTTATCTTGGAAAAAGGCAACAACTTGTAAGGGCTAATGGTTCCGATTCTGATTGTAAGTTGATTACAAGTGGAGTCCCTCAAGGTTCAGTCTTGGGACCTATTCTTTTATTGTTATACATTAATGATATCACGAACCTTAAAATTAATGGAAGAACCTCCCTTTTTGCTGATGACACAAGCATAACATGGAGTGATTTTGATACAACGTCTTTACACTCTAGTATCTCCAAAGACTTGGTTATAATTAAGGCTTGGTCCGATTCCAATATGCTTTGTTTTAACGTCGATAAAACGGTGGCGTTATCTTATAAGGGAACTTTACAACCACTTCAGGTACATAACAGCAATATTGAATACGTAGAGTCGGTTAAATTCCTGGGTTTAAATATAAATAGCAACCTAAAATGGTCTAATCATATTGACACCTTAACTAAAAAACTTTCTACCGCCTGCTTCGCCATTCGATCAGTTTCAAAAGAACTAGACGTTCCTTCTGCCAGACTTACTTATTTCTCTTTATTTGAATCCCACCTCCGCTATGGCCTTCCCTTTTGGGGCTGCTGTACCACCGAGCAATTTCGTAGTATTTTTATGCTTCAAAAGAGAGCCATTCGTTATTTGTTTGGTCTAAATAATAGAGCTCACTGCCAATACTATTTCAAAAAACATGAAATATTAACACTTCCTGCATTATTTATTTTGGAAACGGTATGTTTGCTGAGAAAACATATAAACACCCTCCCAGAAAGGCCACAACATGTATACCCTACCAGAAACTCTAGGCATGATATTTATCTTCCCATTCCTTCCACAGAATTAATAAAAAAATCAATTATTTACAACGCCATAAAACTTTACAACAATCTGCCAGTACATTTAAAATCTATCCCTATGCTTGCACAATTTCGAAAAAACACCAAAGCATACCTCATTGAGAGACCATATTACAGCGTTAATGATTTTTTTTTTTCAGTGAGTAAGTCTCTTTAAATTGTCACTAAACTCGCTTGTTTACTTAAATCTTTTGTGAGTCATGTCGTAACTCGTAGCATAGAATTTTGTAAATCATTATATAGGGAAAAGAACTGTCGAACATTCACTTAAAACTTAATTATTTTTGTTAGGTATTGGATTAAAAACAATTTAATTCTTTTTGTATACTACATTCTACACTAGTTCAATATACCTTCTGTTTAATATCACAATTATTTGTATAACTATAATAACATAGAGTTTAAGGTCGCATAGTTGCAATTTTGATTTCAATGTCATCGAAATTATTTACCTCGTACATGTGTGTTTGTTTACTTTTATAAGGTTATCATGATTCATTTACTGTTTGCAATGTTATGTTATATTCTAACGTGTGTTTTACGATTTGGTAAATTGATAATTTACATTTAAAAAAAAAAAAAGCACTGACCTGTCGAAATTATTTTCGATTAATGTTTTGATATGTCTTATTTTTAGGTATATTTTGCTTTGTCCATAAAATTGTAAAATATTTCTGCGGCAATAAAGCATACTTTTGTTTTGTTTGTTTGTCTGATGGGGTGTATGTTCAATCTAAAAAGGTTAAGAGCAAAAACCAGAACCAGGTTCGTTGTGGATCTTCAGTATGCTGACGACTGCAGTTTGACCTCGGACTCTGCAAAGAGTCTCCAAGACATCCTGGAAACATATTTTAGGGCACATAAAGCACTTGGGCAAATCAATATCAACAAAACGAAAATTATGTGTACTCCTGCAATTACACTCAAGTTAGCCATTACAATATATGGCAACAATTTAGAATATGTTGAGCACTTCTACTACTTAGGTAAGTAAGTACTTAGGTATGTAAAGAGAAATTGAAACATCGACGACGAAGTACAAAATAGGATAAATGCAGCATCTAGTTCTGTTTGGAGCTTGCTAACTATTATTTATATCACGCCCATAGAGAATGTGACTTTTTTTGAAAATTTAATTCACGAAATTTTGGTATGATTGCTATGAATAAGAATGATGATGCACGGGTAAACATCCAGCGGATCGGCCGTATCAAGTTATATGTCATTTTTTTTCAAAATGCCCGTCATTTTGAAAATCCCTATCGTCTGACATTTCAACTTTAATTAGAAAAACGTAATACGCAACTTACCGACATGGCAAATTCTAAAACTTTCTTGAGCAACTCAAGATCACTTGCCGCTCCCATCGACCTACTAATCCTGGAACATAAAAAAAACGTGATTTTTAGAAAAGTCATGTTAAATTTATGTCCAAAAAAAATTCAGATATACTTTGAGGCTAGCATATAAGGAATAGCTGTCCAAATCGCCATGTACGGTTGGCTAAAGATAAAAGTTGTACAGTGACAACTGAATATAACTCCACTTTATAATATTTTGCTAAAATAGGTATTAATTTTTAATTGTCAGCTGGATTACTGCAACGTAGAGCGAATGGTTTAAAATATTTAATAAGGTTTTTCTATCTAAATCGGAGATATAAACGAGTTACTTTTACAGAAATATATTAGTTCCATTAAAACACAAAGGTTTTATCCATATTCGTCTTTATAAAATTAAAAAACCAATACGTGACCTCAAAAGAAAACCATCATTTACATAACTACTTGGTCTATTGCAAGATTTTTAGACTGATACAAAAATAATAAATATGTCTTTCCATATATTTTCACCCATATTCGCTAAAGAGGTTTAAATTTAAACCAGGTCTAACTTGACAGTTGTAGGTTTAATATGACATTTTTAACAAACAATTTTTCTACATCTCACAAATACAAAGTGACAGTGACATAAGCGAAACATAACTGGCGAACTAAGAGTTATAGGTACCATGGCAACTAGACCTGGTCTAACTCTTAAACCTTTTTAGTGAATACAAGGGTTTGTGTTTTGTCCCACAGTTCAGTTTTCGGTCGAAAATTTACATTAAACATGTTTTTAACTATAAATCCCAGACTTTTCTGTCAGATTTAAAGCCGAACTTCTTAAACTGCAAGATAGAAAGGGATATTTGTTTTTAACCTACTTCAAAAAAGGAAGAGGTTGTTAATTTGAGGCTATGTATTTATTTTATGTATGTACAGGGTGGCCCACATAAGATGACCCACTACCTTATCTCAGAATCTGTACGAGATAGGGAAAAAAGTTTTATACAAAAGTTTCTTAGCTTTATCTAGATTTTCTAAATATTATATTTTTATATATATAGGGTGTGTCATTTTGCGTTGACAGATGTCAACTTTGTTATTTTAAATGGAACACCCTGTATATTATTATGGATTTGAATAGCTCTCTTAGAGACGATTTCCACGATGTATTATAAGATGGGTCTACAAGGCACCTCTTCTTCAAGTGCCGTACCCATATTCGGGCGTTGGCGATGGTCAGTGAGAGCCTTGAAACCTATCTTATATTAAGATGTATATGGTTTCTTGAATGCACTACACTAGACCATTATACTAGGGAATGTGTTCTACGTAGTGGTTTCCCGTTGCCTTCTACGCAGTTGTGTCGTGTAGTGTATGTGTTGAGTAAGAGGCCTTGTTACTGTTCGCAGTCGACCCAACGAGGCACTGTTTCGGAGATATTTACGATCATCTTCAATTTTTGACATACTTTCAACTTGTTGTATCTCTGGTATTTATCAACTTTTTTGTTTCATTTTTGTGCAGGAAAAAACATAATTTTATGCTTTATTGGACGTGTAGGTAAAAATATTGAAATTGAAAAAAAATGTTACAGTGTTGTCACGTTTTGCGTACCATCAGTTTTCTCAAGATTTTTAAATGCAACCCCCTATATTTTATAACGGATTTAAATAGAGCATCGAAAGACGATTTCAACGATATATTATAACATAGGTTTACAAGTCACAGTTCCCGAGTTTTGGGGATTTTCTTCAGGAATCAATTTTAATATTAAACAATTTTTACTAAAACATAATATAAACTATTAAACGTGACATGACATGAACGAAGACAACAAAATTAATATTATATGCTAAAGAATATCTAAATTAGATTTTCTAATTGCTTTGAATAATTATTACCACGCCGTTTTCCAGATCAAACGTAAAACTCTCTAAAAATCAGTTAAATACATAATGTGTATTTTTGTTAAAATAGTGTGAATCTATTTAAAAATAGTTCTTTATGTTTCCTTCCCATATACTAAATAAGCCTTATCAATGTTATGATTAGCGATTACCGAAACAGACGGCCAAGGCGACTGTGTCGATAATGGTGCCGCAAAATGTCTTTGCTTACTAATCATTTTTGTTGTTTCGTTTTTATATAGAGCGTCTGAAAGTCAGTCGAGTAATAAACGTCATCAAGCTAAGTAATGGCTTCGTGTTTTTTCTCTCACAATTATTTACCAACCTTTCCACAACCCTATCAACAATTTTAAGTAGGCTGTGCTTCAAAACCATGGAAACAAACGAAATATTATTTGCATGAAATTTGACAGCTTGGTTGCATTTCTTGATTAAATTAGTAAATTTAAGAAATAATTGTGTCGAACTACACTATTCAACAACGTTTAAATTTATATGAGTGCTTCATTAGAAACAATAAGAGTCCCGCACTAGCGTTAAGGGAGTATAGAAGACTGTATCCAAATAGCAGAATTCCAAGTAAGAAAATCTTCGTAAGAATTACACGAGATCTGGAAAATGGCGTTGTGATAAACAATAAAAGAAACCGGCCTAGGACAGTTCTTACAGAAGAAAATCAACTTGATGTTCTTTTATATTTTGAGGAAAGCAATGAAAATTCCCAAAGGGATGCCGCACGGGACATATCGCATATTAGCCGAGCAAGTATTCAGAGAACACTTAATATCAACGATTACCATCCTTTCAAATTCCCTCCGGTACAAGAGCTATCCATAGCTGATTTTGACAACAGAGCTACTTTTTGCATGGATATGATGGACCGCCACTTTGATCAACCGGTTTTTGACAAAATTCTTTTCACTGACGAAGCAATTTTCAACACCGCGGGAATATTTAACCTAAAGAACTGCCACTACTGGTCAAGGCAAAATCAACATAAAATCAAAGCCATCAGAAAGCAGGGACATCAAAGTGTATATGTTTGGTGCGGAATAATAAAGGACGGAGTGATTGGGCCGGTTTTTTATGATAGGACTCTTAACGGACAGAGATACCACAGTTTGTTGCAAAATGAAATACAACCTCTTATTAGTGAATTACCGGATGAAATTAAAGATGGTCTTGTATTTCAACAAGACAGTGCGCCGTACCATACCGTAAGACCTGTCATTGAATGGTTAAATGAAAGATTTCCAATGTGGATTGGCAGATTTGGGTCAATACCCTGGCCAGCTCGGAGTCCCGATTTAACTCCACTAGATTTTTTTTTATGGGGAAATATTAAAGACAAAGTGTATAAGAATAAAGTTAATAACCTAGACGATTTAAGGGGGAGAATAATGGAAGAGATCCATTTGATCAATGAGAGTGGAGCAGTTCGTAGGGCAATAAAAAAATTAGACATTATTTATACAACATGTATAGCACAGGAAGGTGGTTATATAGAAAATTTAATTTAAGTAATGTTTATTTTTTTGTCTTTGTTCTTGTTATGTCATGTTTAATAGTTTATGTTATGTTTAGTAAAAATTGTTTAATATTAAAATTGATTCCTGAAGAAAATCCCCAAAACTCGGGAACCGTGACTTGTAAACCTATGTTATAATATATCGTTGAAATCGTCTTTCGATGCTCTATTTAAATCCGTTATAAAATATAGGGGGTTGCATTTAAAAATCTTGAGAAAACTGATGGTACGCAAAACGTGACAACACTGTAACATTTTTTTTCAATTTCAATATTTTTACCTACACGTCCAATAAAGCATAAAATTATGTTTTTTCCTGCACAAAAATGAAACAAAAAAGTTGATAAATACCAGAGATACAACAAGTTGAAAGTATGTCAAAAATTGAAGATGATCGTAAATATCTCCGAAACGGTGCCTCGTAGACCCATCTTATAATACATCGTTGAAATCGTCTCTAAGAGAGCTATTCAAATCCATAATAATATACAGGGTGTTCCATTTAAAGTAACAAAGTTGACATCTGTCAACGCAAAATGACACACCCTGTATATATAAAAATACAATATTTAAAAAATTTAGATAAACCCAAGAAACTTTTGTATAAAACTTTTTTCCCTATCTCGTACAGATTATGAGATAAGGTAGTGGGTCATCTTATGTGGGCCACCCTGTACATAGATTACTTCGCGATTCACCATTTTGTCAGGAAGAAAAAGTATTTATTACCATTGTATTTTCTAAATTACAGTGGTTGCCAACCCGTCGATCGCGAGCTACTGGCAGCTCGCGAAGACATTTCTGGTAGCTCACAACATATTTTGTAAAAATCATAGAACGTCCAAAAATTTTGAAAAAAAACCAGAATATGAAAACAAAAGGCGGCAACACTTTGAACGCGATAAATGCGCATGCCGGGGATACAACGCGTTCAGTTTAAAACTGAAAGGCATTAGACGTATTAGTACACAGAGTGACCAATAAAAAAAGATTATGACAAGCAGTAGTAAGAAAGTAAAGAATTTTCATTCGGAATAGGAAGAACAGTATTTTTATAGAAGTTAAAGGTAGAAATGTATGTTTGTTTCGGTTGGTAAAAAAAGATAGATATTTGTGTTTATTTCTCTCTTCAACTGGATGAATCAACAGATGTGGTCGACACCTCCCAGATAGCCGTGTTCGTCAGGATGGTTTTTAGTGATTTTATGATTAAAGATCTTTTAAATTTTATTCCACCGAAAGGATATATCACTGACACTTATAATACAGAGTGACCATCTGTAGTATTTCATTTAACGAATATCTCATGACGGCAAATTAAAATAATGCATCACCTACATTTCATATGAATATTTTCAATTAAATAGGTAGCAAAATACTTTTCGTTTTTTGTTTGACTGGCATTATAAGATAGTTTATCAAAAACTAAGACAGGAATGTGAAAGTTATTTTGCTCTAGGTCTAATAACAGCTTAAAGAAGCAAAAATGTACATTTTCAAACATCAATAAATCAAAAACAGTACCCTTATTAAAAAATACTTAGAATTGACCATAGAATCCAAATACTAACAATATATAGGGTGTTTCATTTAAAAAACGCAACATCCTTGGCGTAAGTCTTTTGTTTCTCATTGAATTGTTTTTTTGTTATGATTTTCGAATTCACCGAGCAAAAATACATCGATTGGCTATTTTGAATTTCTTGAGAAATATGGGAGAGGTAAAAAGATCCGTTTTTCCTCCTCAATGGAAGATCCTGTATATTATACCACTTAAAAAAGTAATAATCACGAATAACCGCTTACCTATCTTTTTCCTCATGCAAATCGGTCGACCTATATAGTTTCAATAACGTGTCAAATTCCTTCTGTCCACCAGCTCTCAATACGGTCTTATAACAAGCGCTTCTTAAATCGGCAGGCAAAAGCTGAAATTGAAGACGAATTAAATCAATTAAACAACAGGGTTGAATTCAGGAGGTTCCGGGGGGTGTTTTCCCCTGGAGTAAATTTATATTTTTGTAAAAAATTTTATAATTTTTTACATAAAATTGGCTCCCTACCCTGAAAAAAACCCTACTCCCCGGAAAACTACTAATCAAATAAATCGCTAAAATAGCATTATTACATTAAAATAATAATAATAATAATAATAATATCTTTATTTCCAACAAAATCATTTTTTACAATGACAAAGAAACGTCAACAAAAAAGTGGATTACGACTTGCATACCAATGTATATAAATTATTTTAATATTAGACACAAAAATTTACAAACAGATTAAAATTTTTTTAAAAATTTACAGATTAAAATTTTTTAAAAAATTACAAATGGCACTAAGATCTCTATACTTATCTTAAACTTAAAATATTGTAAATACAATAAAATAAAATAGATACAATAAAAAAACTTTTGGTAATGGTAATTAAAATTCAAATTTAAATGAATAAAAGCACTTACTCTGCAAGTACCTTATCACAGCCTTGCGGAACATATTAGTACTTGCAGTACTTGATATAGTTGGCGCATTACCTTTCTGGAATGACGTCACGCTGGTTTCAAATAACGTATTTCTTATATTATTTATATTTCAGCGATGATTCCTAACCTAAACGTATGCAGTGATGTAGATAGGAGGGGTGCGTTCAGCACTGGCTAAAGCGAATTTAAAATTGGCATTTTCTGTACAGAAAGCGCTGCAACTTGTCGAAAATGGCTGGCAAAAAATTAACACTCTCATTGCCATAAAAAAACCCTCATTTTGCACACTTAATACAAAAATAACTATTATAACTTCAAAAACTAAAATTATTTTGCAAATAAGACTTTACTAATATAAATTCTTTCATCTTAGTCTTATTCTTTGTTTGCAATGTAATAAATTGACGCCAGTTACCCATTTTCATCAAAATTATTTTAATTCTCAATTACAGACAATACTGAAAAAATATTAAGAAAAGGGGAATAACGAACGATGAATCCTTTACCTCCAGAATGTTTCAAAAACAAAAAGAGGTAAAAACAAAAATCACAGATTACTTAAAGAACAAAATAAGAGATATGATCTATTGCGTGTATGCTAAAAATGAATATGTTACAATGCAGACTTTGCTTTAAAAACTAAAAGAGAGAAATTAATGTATAACTAACTAACTTTAAAAATAAAAACTACTCCCCTTCACTGTCTTCAGAATCAGAACAAAATTCTTCATCGTCACTGCTGTCTTCGTCGGTACTAATTACAAGTGGCGCAATGTCTGAAGCATCACATATCTGTATTGTCTTCCAAGCTTCTTGGATTACCCTTTCTGTGTGGCTGACATAATTTTTCCAATGCTCTGAAGATACTTCATTTATCGCTTTTTCCCACATGGCCAAAACTTCCGATGGTGTCCCCTTCAGACTAGCAATGTATTGGTCGTATTTCCTCTTACACTCAGACCATACCATTTCAATAGCATTAAATTGACAATGGTATGGAGGAAGTCTTAGTATTTTGTGGCCCAAAGGTTTCACATATTCGTCAAGGTAGAATGTTTTTTCAATGTTACAATTTTTTTCTACAATGCTCCATATTTCATCCTTCATGGCCCTCTCTGGGAAGTCAATGTTCTTTTCTTTTAACCATCCAATCAATCTCTGCTTTGTCCATGATTTTCTTGGAATATCCTCTAAAAGGCCGGAATGATAGCTTGCGTTGTCCATCACTATCAAACTTTTTGGAGGAAGATTTGGTACCAGCTGATTTTTAAACCAATTTTCAAAATTTTGCTTGTTCATATTGTCATGATAATCTCCGCTTTTTAGTCCACTTTTAAATATTAAACTGGCCCCCTTAATAAATCCTTCCTTTGATCCAGCGTGAACTACAATATATCGATGACCTTCACTAGCTTTTTTAGAACTTGTAGACATAGTGTTATCCTGCCAGCTGTTTCTAAACGAACCTTTA
Source organism: Kuschelorhynchus macadamiae (assembly GCA_030620095.1). Lineage (NCBI taxonomy): Eukaryota > Metazoa > Arthropoda > Insecta > Coleoptera > Curculionidae > Kuschelorhynchus > Kuschelorhynchus macadamiae. The sequence goes on from JAUTXW010005131.1 coordinate 36,063, forward strand.
ATAAAAATCCAAGTCTCATCAATAAATACGGTGGTATAAGCATCTTGTCCTAGATTTTGATTTTTGACATATTCCCTCAAGAAATTGATTCTCTTGTGGACGATGTGGGGCAAATCCATCAGGTATTTTCTATTATTTGATTTCTTCCACTTAAAACCAATACTTTTTACGTATTTTCTTAGCGAGGTGATGGAAAAATTAAAATATTCATTTATCTCTTTTAGTTTTTTAAGCAAAGTCTGCATTGTAACATATTCATTTTTCGCATACATGCAGTAGATCGTATCTCTTATTTTGTTCTTTAAGTAATCTGTAATTTTTGTTTTTACCTCTTTTTGCTTTTGAGACATTCTGGAGGTAAAGGATTCATCGCTCGTTATTCCTCTTTTCTTAATATTTATGATTGTTGTATGGCTAAGTTTTGTTGCATTTGAAGCTCGTTCAATTATATTATCAGTTTGCGGAAGGATTCCATTTTTAGCTTGCTCTTTTTCCAATTGAAAAAAAGCCAAGATATTCAAAACTATTAGCTGTGATTGCTGATTATATCTTCGCGGCATCTTGCAAAAGTTTAAAAAGAATCACAACAAATCAATGTCAATTTTGACGAATATATTCTGAAAGACACATAACCAAAACCGGCATTGACTGTTGTAAAGAAACGACAATGAGTTTTTTCAAAATGTTTTTGTCACTGTCAGTTAACATAAATCAAACAAAAATAACCAAAAATGACGTCATTCCAGAAAGGTAATGCGCCAACTATATATTGTTTGGTAGTGACTTAAAAGCTTTTATAGCCTGATAGTAAGGGCCCCTTTCGAAAAAGGTTGAGTTGTGTGAGGGTACACTAAGACCATGTCTGTTTCTAGTTACAACCGTCATCGATTCAGAATAAAAATCTATGTTGGTATAGAATAGATGAGGATTTTTTTTTACAAACATTACCAGTGCCAAGAAATATAGTGATGGTACTGTTAAAATACCCAGACTACTAAAATGAGGTTTACAAGATGTTTGAGGATGCAATCTGAGAATACATCTGATGATACGCTTTTGTGTTTTAAATATATTATTAGCATATTTTGAGGAACCCCAAAATACAATACCATAGCTTATGATGGATTGCACGCAGGCGAAATAGAAAATGCGAATACTCTCTATGAAGAGTGAATTTCTAATTCTGCGTATTAAAGCGCAAAAGCTATTCAACCTAGATTGAAGAGCCTGGGTATGAACCTCCCAACTGAAAGTCGGATCAATGATGACCCCCAGAAACTTGATGCTGTTAAGTTCAGGGATAGATTTACCGTTCAGTTTAACATATAAAGAGTAGCTTTTTAATGATGTTTTTTCAAATGTTAGTAGACCAGTCTTGTCGGCGTTTAAAGTTAGGCAATTACTCTGGCACCATCTCTGCATTTGCTCCGCTGCACTCGAACATCCCCCAGACAACTCCGCCACGGAGCCATATTCCAGCATTACGGATGAGTCATCTGCATACTGACACACCAGTCCCGAGGGAAATCCATCCTTGAGGCTGTTCGCATACAGCAAAAACAAAATGGGACCCAATATTGAGCCTTGAGGGACACCTTGCCTCATTTCAATAGCCTTTGAGAAATATTGCTTGCCATCCTCAGTGACACAGACACAATGTTGTCTTTCTGCGAGATATGAACTTAATAATGCGGCACTTGCTCCTCTCAGTCCATATGCCTCTAGTTTGGCCATCAATAGCTGGTGATCAATGGTGTCGAAGGCTTTCGAAAGGTCGAAGTATAAGCCTGCGACTTTTTCATTCCTGTCTACCATTTCTGTAATGTAGGTTATTGCTTTAAAAACTGCCATTTCTGTAGATCTACTTGGTCTAAAGCCATATTGGTTGTCGCTTAGGATATTGTATTTATGTAAAAAACTCATTAATCTTGTATATATTGCTCTTTCAAAAACCTTTGACATCGATGACAATAGTGACACTGGCCTGTAGTTGCTTACTTCATGTGGTTTTCCTTTTTTAAAAATAGGGACTAATTTTGCCTCTTTCAGCTTTGCAGGGAAAATACCAGATATGAAACTCTCATTCATTATATTGACCAATGGAGTACAAACAAACTCGGCTGCATATTTCAAAATGCATACTGGTATCTCATCAAGTCCGGCAGAAAATTTGTTTGGAAGGTCCATCATAATTCTGTATAATTCAGATTCATCTACAGGTGTGAGAAATAGAGTTTGGTTCTGACTAATTTTAGGTTGCTCTTTTGAGCTTAAATGAGTATTGACAGGTGTGTTAAAGTGCTTGCTGAACAGTTCAGCAATAACCAAGGGATCTTCTGTAGTCCCCTCTAACCCAGAACTTAATGAGATTTTAGCATGTGATGTTTTTTTGTTAGTTTCAAGCTTAAATATATTCCATGTTGACTTAACCTTATTATTAGAATTAGATATTTTATTATCGTTAACACATTTCTTATAATTTGATATAAACGTTCTATATTCTTTTCTTTCTGCTTTATATTGATTATAGATGACCATATTATTTGTTTGCCTATACCAAACATAAAGGTCCTTGATATAAGCAGAGTATTCTTTTATTTCAGCACTTACCCAATTCTGATGGGAATCCTTGGATCGGGAAGTTGTAATTGGAAAGGATATATCAAAGTAATAATAGAATATGTTGAAGAATGTTAAATATTTTTCATTGACACTTATGGCCTGAAATACTGCCTCCCAGTCCTCATTTCTTAGATAGTTAGTAAATGCGGTTATATTTTGATGAGGGAAAAAGCGTTTTCTAATAAATTTCTGTTTACTTACTTGTCTTGGAATATTAAAATTTAAGATTTGACCATAGTGATCAGAGATATTTGTTATGTATATAGAACAGTTTAACAAATCCTCATCCCATATGTTACTGAAGATGTTATCAATCTGTGAACTAGAAACAGCAGTAATCCTAGTCATTCCTTCCCCATGGGGCTTTAGGCTATAACTAGAGAAAAGATCTAGCACAGATGAAGTATTTTGATTGTTCTGGGCAAAATTTATATTAAAATCTCCACCTATAATAATGTATTTATTAGGACAGTATATCTCATCTAGTAATTCTGTAATTTTTGAGAGAAAGATATTGATATCTCCATTTGGAGATCTGGAAATACTAATAAATATGTAATTTGTTTTATTAAGTTTTATCTCGGATACAGAAAACTCACAGTCTTTTTCAACTGGTGTGCTGTCACTTATAATACTTGAGATTATCAAATGATTTTTTGAATAGATGGCGGTACCCCCACCCCTATGTGATGTTCTTGCAGAGTAACTGGTCAGACTGTAATGATTAAAATTTAAAGTTACTACATCTTCCCTGCGTAACCAATGTTCTAAAATAAAAAATACATTTGGCTTTATAATAGAAAGAACAACTTCTAATTCTAGGTGTTTTTTGTTTACACTTTGTATGTTTAGATGAAAAACTGAAAATGAATCTGGTTCATTACTTCCTTTAGGTTCACTTAGAATCACGGTGTTAGTTTTTTCAATTATATTTTGTATAGCTGACTTACTGCTACAGCTGTTTAGTTTTTGTCTAAAAAATTTCGCCCAAGAGCAAAATTAAATCTTTCATATGCAGTTCCTCTTGGCCAAAAGGTTTCACTGTACACAATGTCTTTAAATTCTGGTTTTACACCTACCATGTACCTTAGTTTATTTGATAATTGCTTCTTTGGTTGGCATTGCTTTACTTGTACATCTTCAGGAGAGGCTCCGGTATGTTTAATTACATGGTTTTTCACCACTTCTTCAGTTACTTCTTCCTTTATTTTGGATAAAAATAGCCAAATCTTCTGATCTCCACTTGACTTGGTAGATTCAAATTCATTTTCGCAATCTCTTGTGCCGTAGCGAATGTTTTTCCTAAAATTTTTCTTTCCATCACTTTTTTTGCTATCATTTTCTTGCCGATTTTGACGTTTTTGTTTTCGTGACTGATATTTCTCAAATCCATCATCAAAACTGCTCTTCACACTTTCTGCCGACGGTGTTGCCGCTTCCTGCGATGTTTTTAATGTATTAGTTGTTACCTGATAAATTTTCTCTGATGATACGTCAACTTTTGCGTTATTGAACGTTGTTGGTGCCAGTTTCTGGTTGCTAACTTCACTTGCTTTCGTGCCTTCAGTTTTTCTCCATAGAGGGCAGTCGCGGTTGACGTTGACACTGACAGTTTTCTCACGTGCCGGAATTACCTGATCTGGGAGAAGCTGGAGTTGATCATGGCAGGGTTCGTAGTTTTGACGTTCAAATTTATTACTCAATTTTGACGAGGATGTTTTTTGTTGCGCAAGTTCTTGTTCCAAGTGTTTTGTCCTTTCTAACAGCAGGCGATTGTTTTCTTTTAGAATATTATTTTTATCTGTGGTTTCCTCAACTAATTTTTTAAGATATGTAACCTCAATGTCGACATTATCAATGTTTACCTTTTGATTTTTTTGCAACTGGAGCTTTTCTGAAGAAATTAGTTTCTCATTTTCTCTTTCTATTAAGTTTATTTTTGTTAACAAACGCGTGATTTCAGCACCTTGCTCTGCAATTTTATCGTGATGATCGATGTTTTGATCTTTTCCCGACAATTTTTGTTTACAGCATAGCAATCTCGTTTCGTCGAGTATTTGTATTTTGTGAACTTTTCCTGTGAAATCTCTTAATGCCCAGGAACGGTGAAAGAATTTCCCACACTCAATGCACACCATGTAACTACAAGGGCGCGTTTTACAACATTCAAAGAACGTTTTAATCGCACTCGCGTTATTTTGATCTTCACTTGTCGCGATCTTGTGTGAACAAAGCAAACAATGCTGTTCAGATAAATTATTGATCTTCAAGAAGAACCCACCTTTTTATCAGCAACGTGATTCTCCAACCTCGTTCGGGCCTCCCGGATGCTCGTGTCGTCGTTGAGGAGGGCCATACGTCCTAAGATCAGACTCCTGAGTAAGGTGTCCAGATGCGTTTCGCCTGGCTGACTGTTCCAACCCAATCGATTATACACTTTGTGTAACAACTGCTTCTGGTACTAAAAGAGAGGCACGTTATCAAAGTTCAGATATTTTTTGTTAAGACATAAGAGCACATTATCAAAACCCCACTCCTTTTATGAATGGAAGTATTACCCTTAAGTAGAAATACTTATTTACTTATTTGCGGATTAACTCTGTTTATTCTAAATGATACCAAACTAAGCAGCAGTATTTACCTTAAAGAGTAAAAAAATATAATTAGAGCTGCAATATTGCTAATTCTTCCACAGTTTCGAATAACAAAACCCAGAACTTTTATCGCTGATACTACAGAAGCCATAATTTTTTAGTGGGTTTATTCGAATTATTAAACTGGGATGTGAAACAGTTTCACACGGCTTTATCAGATCTAAGAATACCTCAAGGGACTTTTTCCCACTATACAGATTATAACTGTGACTTCCTTGACCAACAAACTAGACTATTTTGTTCTACTTTAGGCACATTATCACACAAAGAAAACAAGACTTACCTTTTCGTATCCTTCCCTGTAAGGGGTGTTGCCTAACAGTTGCGACAACCCGCTCAAAATGTTGCTAATAGAAGACCACACATTATAATCTGTTTCGTCTTCAAAGGCCCTGAGAAATTTAAGTACTTCCACTGTGCTGGTTTGACCAGCCTTCACCATGGCAAAGAGATCATCAATTAAACCTAACCTAAAAGAGGAATATGTAAGCCATATGACCATCTCTTGCTATTAAATTTTTTGAAAATAAAAGGTTCAATTTTTTATTTTCACGGTGGATGGAACTTTAGACGTTTCTGGAGAATGGGTGGATGAATCTTTTTAAAATTTCGCTTACGCCGATAAATGACCTTGGTCTACCGTTTTAAAATATTTTCAGGCTTACAGTGTTGCCGTTTCTACCCAAAACAGGTGGCTATATCGCTATTTTAAATGAAATGTCCTTTATTTTTTCACTTTTTCTGAAACCACACGTGTTTCTAAGCAACTTTTCTGAATACTTCCCTATACCTATCTGTAGCCGATTTCCAGAAATTAATTTATTTGAAATTTTTTTTACGAAAACAAGACTTCAAATAAATCTGAATTTCTTCCAACTCCAAAGCAATTTTATTCTGAAATTTGGGCTACGGTTAAAAAAATACCTTTAGGTATTTGATTTTTTTTTATCATATCTTAGTTGAAGCATACAGGGTGCTCCAGAAATAAATATATGTTGGTATCTCATAAAAGTGTGAGAAAATCGATTTTTTTAATGGGACACCCTGTATATCAATACTAACTTGAGAAAGTGATAAAAACCCAGCTTTCTAATAATGTATACTTTGCCTATACCTAACTCTTCACGTTTTTGATTTTTATAAGCATTTCTTTATAAAATATTGTAATGACGTGTCATTTTCAAAGATTCTAATAGTAATATGCAATGGAAACAATTGTTGTAAGACGCCATGATAGTTTGTTTGACAGAAGTTACATTCTTGAGCTTCTGATTTTAAGTCAAAATTAAAATGGAAGTAAATAATTAAATAATACGAATACAGTTATAATGAAGATTATCATGAGAATGTGTAGAAAATTTAATAAATTGTATCCAGATTTACCACAAATTAATATCAGAAAGTTTATTCGAATCCAGAACAATTTTTAAGATTAACGCGTTATGGAAAATTTTAGAGGTCGGCTTTAAGAGTAGCGTGACAGAAATGGGGCACATTTAGACAATGTAATCTTCAGAAAATAAACTAGGCAACCAGTGGAGCCATCTGCAGGTACTATGGTGAACTAAATCGCTTTAGATGCATCCTACTTGTGAGCACAAGACGACACAACTGTGCAAAAACAGAAATAACTTGGGGTTTTTGGTCGTAAAAAGGAACTTACTCTCTTTTTCACCATTGTGTCAAGAAACGACGAATTAAGGTAAGGTCAAGGGGTACTTCTTTTTTCAAATATTTTCAACTTCCTGTCACTTCCGGTTTAACCGGAAGTTGGTATCAACTTGCTTATTTTAAAAGGGACACCCTGTATTTTATGATATTTTTGGATTTTACGGAGAATTTTAATGCTATTTTATGTAGCATGTCCTATACCTAGGTTCAAGCGTTCTTAAGATATTTGACCTTGAACCAAAAATGAGCCTTCGGGGTACCAAATTTTAAAATCCCATATTTTTGTAAGTTTGAAGATATAATCTTCATATTTTGCAGACGATCGGTAAATAATCCCATTTAAAATAACGGCCTTTAGCGGCTTTGAAAATGTGAATGTTTGCCGCTGAATTTAGGACATCCTGTATAAAAATAGACAAATTTAATAAAAAAAATAAAAACCTAAGATCAATTACCGATCGTCTGCAAAATCTGAAGATTATATCTTCAAAACTTACAAAATTATGAGATTTTAAAATTTGGTACCCCGAAGGCTCATTTTCGGTTCAAGGTCAAATATCTTAAGAACCCTTGAACCTAGGTATAGGACATGCTACATAAAATAGCATTAAAATTCTCCGTAGAATCCAAAAATATCATAAAATACAGGGTGTTCCATTTAAAATAAGCAAGTTGATATCAACTTCCGGTTAAACCGGAAGTGACAGGAAGTTGAAAATATTTCAAAAAAGAAGTACCCCTTGACCTTACCTTAATCCCAAAATTTGAAATTTTTATCTAAATGGCATCCTCAAAAACTTTTAATGAACGGGTTGCGTGAATAACTCTATATATATATATATATATATATATATATATATATATATATAAAATTTTATTTTTGGAATACTCCACACCTCTCTTCGTTGTTATTATATGGCCAGTTCTAAGAAAGGGAAGAATTGTACGTAATAAAAAAAAAGATTGGGAACACCTTGTAAAATATATCTAACAACGTAGGTAACCTAGACAAGTTAGAATTAATTTTTGTATTACCTATCTATGGGAGGCAAGCTCTTGTCCCTAATGGCTGGCACGAATTTGTCCAACATTTCCGGAGGATATCTCGTGCGGTAGAACCCAATGGTTCCGGGGTTGACTTTAATCCAATCAGTCTCTGTTACATCAGGTACCTTGGATAAAACAATGAGTATTGCGAAAAATTTGAATTTTATTAAATGCAACAAAAATATATATCTATAATAATGATTACTGAAAAAAAAATTGTTTATTACAAATCCTGTAAATATTGTGAAAAGTGATTTTAAAAAATATATACAGGGTGGCATGAAATTCCGTTCCAATATTTAGACATGGGAATATTTAAAAAAGCGCCTATAAACATGGAGCAAGAAACGCTTCGTTTTTAAAATACAGGGTATTACTTACAATATTTTCATGTGTAGAAGAATTGGAACCTGCATTTCTGAACCCTCAGTATAGACGCTCTTTATGGACGATTGTAAAATAAGCCAGATAACGTCATTTTTTGGCGTATCTAAAATTTATGTGGCTTTCGGTTAAACCAGAACAGATCCAACTTTTTATTTTGAAAATGAAACACCCTGTATATATTTATTTATTTATTTTCAACATTCCCAACCAACTGTATAAGTTCATTACAGGGAATTCTAACAATACGAATATTATAACAAACTAACAATTAAGAATAATATTAAATAACAAAATAAATAATAATTAAAGAACAAAATAAATTATATTAACACAGTCAAAATTATTTTTTCTATAAATCACGTTTCGATAAAAAATGTTTTTTTACTTCCTTTTTAAATTTTATTAATGTTTTTATTCTGCGTTTATGTGTTGGTAATTGATTATATATTAATATACCACCATATAATAAAGATTTTTTTTTGCAAAATTGCTTCGAATATCAGTTCTATTTAATAAATCTGTTTGTCGTGTGTCATGATTATGTATAGTATGTCTTTTTTCTAAATCTATATTGGATAATTTATCTTTTGTAAGTATTGAATGGATGAAAATTCATGTTTTTAACTTATAAATATTGTTAGTATCTAAATAGCCAAATTTTGTATATAAATTTATTGTTGGTTCTAGGAAAGGAAGTTTATGTATACACTTAATAATTTTATTTTGTAAACAACATAAAGGTTTCAATGTTTTTAAATTAGCAGGTCCCCAAACTGAAATCAAATATTGCAATTTTGAATATATTAATGCAAAATAAATATTTTTCATAAATTTTAATGGTATATTACAACGAATTTTATATATTTTGAGACTAAAAAATTATTATCGTGTTATAAGTTTGACCAGAAACTACAAAACTTTGAGAGATGTCAAAAGAATGAAAGCCTAATAAATAAAAAAAAATGCGACCCGAACGATCCCTGTAACATCAGGTAGTTCTTTATTTGGTTCCTGTTTTATACAGTGTTTCCTGTGTCCTTCATAAAAAGTTCTACTGCCTCCGAAAATATTATTGGAATTATAAAACTTAAAAAATTGAACAAGGTTGCCAAAAACTTAGAAAATCTAAAATTGCCCGAAGAGAAAACTACCCATAAGTTTAGTTTTAGAGCAAAATGCCATAAGAGAATTATTTGAGGATTCCGAGGTGTGATAAAATACTAAATTTAACAATTAAATTCAAATCTGAATGCAATGTACGGGGTATACAAAAAGTTTTATTTAACCATATCGCATAAAAAATCAACTAAGAATACAAATCCATACAAATATGGTTCTTCTACTGAATTCTGCTATTGCCCCTCTTACCATAGCTGGCGTAATTTCTTGAACAAACTGCCAGATTACTATTTCCAGGTGATCGACGCTTTTGAATGACCTGTGAAGATAAAACTTTTCTTTTAACAGTCCCCAAACGAAAAAGTCCAACGGGGTTAGGTCGGCAGTCCTGGCTGGCCACGGGATTGCAGAATACCTTCCTATCCAGCGATTTGAAAAAGTCCTTTATAAAAAATTGGAAACTATCTGTTTATTATGACATGGTGCTCTGTCATGTTGGTACCAAAGTGAACGCCTCATATTTAACCGCAATTCTTCAAAAAATTGGGTATTGAAAAAATTTAAGTAAGTTTGGCTTGTCAAATTTTCTGCTACTAGTATTTGTTTATCCAAAATACCACACCAAGCATTTGTTTTAAATAAGTAATGATTGCGACACATGAGAAAATTAGAATTTTCGTTACACCACCAGCGGCAGTTCTGTGAGCATACGACTCCGTTTGACGTAAATGTCGCCTCATCGGTAAATAATATTTTTCTGCACTGAACAGGAGACGAACTTCAAAATCTCTAGATAAAAGTGATAGAATTTATTTGCTTGTAAAATCGTACTGACTGTTGACTTCGCTACGTTACCCGGAAGTGATTTTGATATTTTCTTCACCGAGACTTTAGGATTTTCAACGACCGCTTGCAAAACTTGCATTTGATTTTCTTCGGTAGTAGACCAGGCTTGGTGTTTACTTTTAAACGTATTATTAACAGACCCAGTGGATTTAAACTTGGTCATGGCATTTGCAACAGCAACAAAGCTTATATGTTTATCTGGATTTCTATTATTAAAAATTTCAGCCGCTTTACCATGATGAAAATAACAGAAAAATATTCAATGTAATAAATTAACTACCCACTTCAATTATCTACTGTTAGTACAATGAAAGAATATGTTTCCATAACAACAGCATATTCAAATTTTTCAGCCTACTCAGTTTTATTAGTAATTAGCGTAAGGGCAAAACATTACATTTTCTGCTGCTTAGATTTTCTAAGTTTTTGGTAACCCTGTACAGGGTGTCCGGATTTGGTTGCAAAAGCAGGGTATCTCGCTTATTTTTAAAGATAGAACCTCTCGGTTTTCACGAACCTGAGTTAATTTTTTGTGAAACTCATGAAGCCATAAACAAATCCTAATTAAGTAAAAATAAATCAAAATAAATATGTAACTAAATCTATTTATCAAAACATGTATTGATAATTTCGCACCAAAAAAGTACCACCTACCTAGATTTATGTAACACAAGAACAAAACAGTAATAAATTATTATGTAACAAGCCTTTCAGCAAAAATCAACTGTCGTATAAGAACTACAGTAACCAAGGAAATCAAAAGAACTGTTCAAACTGATTTCCACTTTGTTCTATGCATGCTTCGCACAATTTTCGTATTCGTTTTAGGGAATTAAGCAAAATAACGGGATGATTTTGTAAATAGCGAAAATTTTCTCTTATTGCATTTCCTAAATCTTGGACATTATCATAGGGGTCTTTGTAAATTCTATTTTCCAGATATCCCCATAGAAAGAAATCTAAAATCGACAAATGTGGGGACTTAGGGGGCCATCTTATAGGTCCATTTGTTCCGATCCATTGATTGGTAAAATTATTGTCCAGAAATAATCTCGTCATTCCAGAATTGTGTGCAGGAGCACCGTCCTGTTGAAAATAAATTTCGTTAATTTGCGCTAGAGGAACATCGTCAAGTAATTCAGGTATAGCTGCCTCTAAAATTTCTATATAGCGATTGGCTGTTAGATTTCCCTCAAATATATAAAATTTTATATGTGTTCCTAATATGAAGCAGGACACATTTAGACCAAACCTGCCCTGCTGTCTTTTTCTTTTCCTGGGACCAGAATCTACTATTGTGCCTATTGAGTATACCAGAATTACTGAAATGTGCTTCGTCTTGACCATATAACCTTCCTTTCAAAATCTCTAACCATATCGCATCTTTCTCGAAACCAATTGCAGAAGACTATCCGACGCTCTGCATCCCCTGGCTGTAAGTGCTGCACGAGCCTAAATTTATATGGGTGGTATTTGTGCTTTTTTAGAATTTCTTGAACTCTAGTTTTTGGAATCCCTATGCTCTTTTCACTGGCCCTACAAGAGTTTGTAGGGTAAGCTTCTGCATTAGCCAAAACCGTAATTTCCTCAGCCTCTCGATTTTCTTTATTATATGTTTTTGTACGAGGTTTGATAAATGATCCGTGATTAAGTAAATTCATTTTTATCCGATAAAAAGTGGATATATTAGGTTGCCTCCTTTCTGGATATCTAAATAAAAATTAAGCAATAGTATTTCAACATACCTAAAAATTAACTATTTACCTGTTAAAATACATCTCAGAAGCCGCTTCAACATTTTCATTACTTAATATAAAACATATCGTACTTTTCATAATGTTCGAAAGTTTGGTTTTCTTCCATAATAATACAAATATATTTTTACACAATACATAAATACAAAAAACTAGCGCTATATTTTATATACGCATAATAAATAAAAATAGGAAATGTCATTTGCTTCCAAGAAAACAAAAGAAAACGGCATCGTTTGGATGGCCTAGTGCAAAATTTGGGATGATAATTTATAAATAATTGTTGTTTATTAAAATAGACCCATACTATTATATATTTTTGAGAAGCTTTTAAAAGGACAAATCAATTTCTGGACAAATATACAGGGCGTCCCATTTAAAAAAACACAACTTTGGGTCACATCTAAAAAATAACAACTCAAATGAAACATATGACTGGGCCACTGGATCCAGCGTAAAAAGCTGCATAAGCAGCAATTTTTCCCTTTGCGTTAAGTTAAAGGATAACCGAGATACGAGGGGGGTCCCAAAATGCAAAATTTTCTATTTCCCCCTGTATCTCATAAACGAAGAACGCTATGAAAATTTTGTTTACGGCTTCATGAGTTTCACAAAAAATTAGCTAAGGTTCGTGAAAACCGCAAGGTTCTATCTTTAAAAATAAGCGAGATACCCTGCTTTTGCAACCAAATCCGGACACCCTGTACAATATTTTTGAAGTTTTTCGGAGGAAGCGGAACTTTTTATGAAGAGTAACATTTTTATAAAATGAAAAATAAAAACACGCTGTATAACTAGGCCTCAATTTTCAAAAAACTAAAGTACCGATAAGTATAGGCAATTTTTTTATCCATGTTGGTTACTTACCAAAATTTCCGATTTTCTCTCCTTCAAAACAGTAGAAACCACTTCTTTCGTTGGATTCTTTGAGGTAGATATTGATATGGGTATCATCCATAGATAATCACCTGGGGGAGGTGACCCGTCAGCGGTAAATTTACTCTGGGATAGGGTAAGCGTAATTCCCTTGCCGTCACCTGAAACTTTAACACTCAAATGACTTAACGATTTTCTCATTTAATTTTTAAACGCTAGTTTTTGACCACCCTGTATTTGTTAATTACGAAAATATTGACATATTCTACTAAAGTAGAGCCCATTCTACCAGAAAATAAGTCCATATTATTTAAAAAACGATTTTAAGCAGGAGAAATCTACAATTAAGTTGAGGCATGCAAATGACATTTTTGATATAAAACATAATATATGTCGAAAACGGTTAGGTTTACGTATAGAATAATATACATAAATTATATCTAGAATTTTGTAAAGAATCCAAAAATGGCACAATATACAGGGCGTCCCGTATGAAATAAGAAAGTTGGTACCGGTCCACGAAAAATTAGTCACCCTGTAGATATGAAACATACACAAAATAAAACTTCAGGTTACCTCAAACACCTTTTGTATATAACTTTTTTTGCTATCTTTTACACGTTCCGAAATAAAATATCGTTCCATAATAAAACGGCCACCCTGCACCACAGAGACAGATCATTCACAATTTTGGATTCTCCTTTTAGATAAAAAAATGAGATTTCTCTAAATTTTTTCTCCTGTGATTGCGAAATAATCTTGCTGTCTGAAACATGCCTTAATAGTGATATATCCAGCATCGAAGTAATTAATGATGGAAATGTAATTTTTCGAAGAGACCGGAAATATGAAGAACTAGAATGTCATCATGGTGGCGGCGTGTTGATCGCCGTTTCTAGCTAGCTCATTTGAGGCATCCATCATTGATACCCCTACCCATCTTCATTGCGAAGATGTTTGGGTTCTTATGAGAGTGGGCCAGATAAATATGGTGCTTGGATGTGTTTATTTTCCACCAAATTCTAACCAAGAACATTATCAATATCTCTGTGACACTTGTGAATCTCTAAGAAACAGGTTTTTTTGGAGACTTCAACCTACCATTGGTGAAATGGATCAACCAAGACAGTACTTTTGTTCTAAAATCTTTGCCATCTATATCTTCAGAAACTCTTACCACCACAATGAGTTTTCTTGAGCCACGGCAAATGAATTGCGTACACAATCACATGGGTAGAATTCTGGATTTTTTATTTGATGATTCCGTCAATGTGCTCATTTCTCCTTCAAATTTTCCCCTTGTAAATTCTGATCCGTATCATCCTGCGATCGAAGTAAAGTATAAACTTCAGAATGCCCCTCCAATAAAAAACAACAATCAAGTAAGTGTGTACGAGTTTCATCGGACTGATTTCTGCCAACTGAATCTCTTTTATGAATAATGATTGTTCATTTCTATCATCAGAATCTGACATTAACAAAGTGGTTCAACTCTTCTATGAGATATTATTTGAAGGTATCGATAAATATGTTCCCAAAAGGGTTGTCTCTGATTGTAAATATCCAAAATGGTTTGACCTTCTCTGAAGAAAACTCATTGGGCAAAAGAATCGTCTTTACAAAAAATACAAAAGGACTGAACAGCAAGTTGATTATTTAGCCTATTCTAATTTATTTTTATTTATTTATTTATTCCAAATAATAATTTCACAACAGCTTACAACAAGAAGAGTTAATAAAAGTAGCTATGTGGGTCATACATTAAAATTATATATGTGAAAAGAAGGTAACTATATATAAAATTTGTCTTCAGTATAATCACGAAATACAATAAAGATAAATTACAAGAATAGTATGTGTTTTTTTTCAAAATTTATCTTTGTGAGTGTTTAAAATACCCCTGCAAAATTAGCTGCTTCAGGCTTCTCTTAAAGGATGTAATTCTTTGGTTTCTTACATCTTCAGGAACTGAGTTATACAATCTGATTCCCTCAGTTAGGAGACCTCTCTGCCCTGCAGTAGTTTTCATTGGAGCAGTTCGTAGTTGGCTATTGTTTCTTAGATTATAGTCGTGGCAGTAGTTATCGGTAGATAGCTGTACATTTGTATCTATTTCATTTAGTCTTGTTCTATGAATATAAATACAACTTTGATATATATAGACAATGAATATCCATCATTCTATTGGGCAAATATAAATTTTCTGTCGGATATAGACGTGGATAGTTAAAGATCTTTTTTATGGCCTTGTTTTGTAAAACTCGTAGGGGATGTATTTTATTTTCACTCGTACATTTCCATAGAAGTGTCAAGTATGTAAGGTGGCTATGTATTAGTGAATAATATATTAGCTTCCTTTGGTGCAGTGACAGGTATCTGGAGATTCTTCCCAGCATTCCAACAGCAGGTGCGATTCTTTTACAGAGGTAGCTTATATGTGGTTACCAATTCAGCTTATCATCAATGTGAAGTCCAAGGTATTTTATACAGTTTGTTTTCTCAAGCATTTCACCATCTAGCGTTAAAACAATTTGTTGCCATTGCTCATTTTTAGAGAACACCATATATTTTGACTTCCCTATATTCAGAGACAGTTTATAGAAGTTTAACCATTCTTGAATAAGGCTAAGATCATGTTCAGCATCCAATATGATTTGCTCCTTGCTTTTACTGAAGTATACTAAACATGTGTCATCAGCATATTTGCAGTATTTGTCCTCTTAATGGTAGTTTGGAAATCGAATTAACATAGATTAAAAAAAGAGTCGGTCCCAGAATAGAACCCTGCGGGACTCCACAAGTAATGTCTTCAACACTGCTACTTATTTTGTTCACGCACACACTTTGAGTTCGACCTGACAGATAGTCTTTAAACCAGGAGAGCGGTTGGCCTCTGATTCCCAGTGATTCTAGTACAGTTAACAGGAGCTCATGGTTAACTGTGTCAAAGGCTTTTTTAAGATCAAGTGAGACACTTGCCATTCCCTTGTCCACATTATCTACTATTGATGTAATTAAATCCGTTGTGGCTGTAGTTGTATTGCAGCCCTGTCTAAATCCATATTGACCCACAAAAAAGAAATTTTCATTGTTTAAAAAACGTAAAAGTCTATTGTTTGCACAAGTTTCAAGCACTTTTGAGATCACGGAGAGTAAAGAGATTGGTCGGTAAATTTCAGGTAGCGCAGCATTACCACCTTTATATATTGGGATCACTTTTGCTATTTTGAGTGAGTTGGGAACCAGTCCTTTCATGAATGTAAGGTTTACTAAGGAACTCAGTATGCTGGACATTTGATGGTTGTGTTCTTTAACCACTTCAGTTGAGATTTTGTCAATGCCGGGGCTTTTGCCACACTTTAGATGATCTATTATATTAATTATCTCGGCTGGTTTTGTGGGTTCCCAATAAAATATGTTCCTTGTAGTGTGCAGTGGGGGAATATAGTTGTTTGTTTGAATAGACTGCGCCAGCCTTGGACCCACACCTACAAAGTATTTGTTAAGCAATACTTGGTGTGTCTACATACAATTTATTTTCACTACTCAGTTCACTTATCTCTACTGGCCTTTGTATATTTTTATTATGTACAATATTATTTAAAACTTTCCAAAGCTTTTTGGTATTTCTTCCTGCTAAGCCTATTTGTTGTTCATAGTATTGCTTCTTGCAATTCTCAATTGACAGTTTTAGAGTGTTTTGGGAATCTTTATACATGTTATGTAAGAAATCACTTCCAGGGAACTGTTTATGTCTTTTATAATGGTAATCCCTACTTTTTAATAGATTATATATATTTACATTAAACCACGGGGCACTGTTCTTTCTGAATCTCTCACGAAATGTTCTTTGTTTTAAGTTGTTTGTATATGAACGGACAACTTCATCACATAAACTGTCTGGATCAGTTCAGTCTATCCTTAGTATATTTTCAAGTCTATTTTGAAACGTCACTTTGTCTAGTTCAGTCATAATATACGTTTTTGTAACCTCTGTCTGCGCTGCTCTATTGTTCAATTGAAGAAATTGAAATCTGTGATCCCCAAATATACCTTCAACCAATGTCGGTCTTGCTTGTGTATCAGTATTTGAGCTATTGTTATACAAAACATGATCAATCAACGTTTCTGTATCTGGAGTTACTCGTGATGGAATAGATTTGTTAAAAATTGTCAATCCATTACTGCTCAGGGAAATTTCAAATGCTTGTTTTTGATTGTTGTCTACCAATAGATCAATGTTGAAGTCACCCAGTATCCAGATGTCTCCACGCATGGCACTAATAGCTTCCAGTTTTGTGTCTAGAACCTCCATAAATGTATTAAAGTCAAAGTCATTTGGCCTATAAACACCTCCTATAATGAGATTGATATCTTCCACCGACAAAAAAAGCATAGAGCAGTTATCCTGATATCTGCAGACTTCCTTATACTTATAACAATCTTTCAGTAGTATACCTACACCTCCTCCCCGTTTGATCCTAGTAACATGAACAGCATGATATCCTGCCAGATTGAAAAATATGTCATCCCCAACATCAAGCCACGTTTCCGCAATTACCACAGCGTCTGGCTTCGTACAGCTGCATAATGCTTCTATTTGGGACACTTTATTCCGCATTGATTAGGCATTTAAATACAAGGTTACAAAGTAAGTCGGGTTTAGTTTATTACTCAAAAAATCACTCACAGTCTTATGATACACAGCCATTGTAAGACACTATTGCACCAGGTCAAGTTAACAAATTTGACTCATTGTATCTGGTTAAGTTTTTCCTGATTATTGATATGTATAAGAGGACCATCATCTTGCTTACGAAGGAATATTTTTCCATTTTTAGTCCACAGATATTTGTAGCCTTTTTCTTTCTTTATTTTATAGGCAATGCTAAAAAGTTTTCGATTTTGGGTGGTCAGTTGTTCATTGATGTATATTTGTGCCTTGCTATCCCTATTAGAATTGCACCGTAACATGCTGGAATCCATTGCACGCTGTTTTCGATTTTGTAAAATTTGTCTTTTTGTGTCTGGGGACAAAAACTTAGCAATTATCAAAGCACTTTTCCTGGTATCCTTTCTGTAGCAATCTCGTATCTCACTTTCCGCTATATTGCATTGCAAAAGATCATTAGCAATCTCCAAAACAACCAATCTTGGATCAGCTCCGGCTTGAATTTGTGTGCCTGAAATTTCTATATTTCCCGACAGTGCTTCCATTTCCAGTTCATTCACTCTCTCCTCTAGATGCTTTACAGTTGTTTTTAATGCAATATTTTCACTTCTGAGCTCACGTATTTCAGACCAAAAGTCTTTGTTTTGCGCTACAAGTTCATCAAACTTTCCAGACATAAATTACGACGAGAGGTTAAACTTCGAACCGATATGTGTTACCTTTCACATATCACACAAACCGAACTACTTATCCCTAAACACATCAAATACTTTTGGTCATTTGTTCGAAGTTTAAGAAGAGATTCTAGTTTGCCAAACATCATGGGCTATGAAGGTGAAGAAATCAGTGGTTCAAACAACATTGCTAATGCTTTTGCTGCTCACTTTCAGTCGTGCTACTCCAACCACCAAAACATAGATCTTGGTGGGATGGAGCCCATAAGTTCTTCAGGTATGTCACTGTTTTCACATCATTTTACAGAAGCAGGGATCTGTAACAAAATAAAGACCCTCGATTTATCTAAAAGGGCTGGTCCAGATGGTGTCCCTAACATTCTTTTGGAGAGATGTAATGGATCATTGTCCAAGCCGCTTTATAAAATTTTTCAAAAGTCCTTTGATCTTGGTTCCTTTCTGGAAAAAACTACAGGGATATTTCTTAATTTCCCACATACCAAAGTTGTTCGAAACTATTTTCACCGATGAAATTTTTGAATCGCTGAAACATTATATTTCGGGGGAGCAACATGGTTTCTATTACCTAATAACATCAGTTCAAGCTGCTCAACAAATTGATGTCGTTTACACTGACATATCCAAGGCGTTTGACAGTGTCTGTCATGAGCTTATTCTAGCAAAATTGAAACAGATTGGCCTTTCTGGAAGCTATATTGAGTGGATTAAGTCGTACTTGTTTAATCGACGTCAACAGGTCAACGTGCGTGGCTCGTTTTCCAATGAGATTGTTGTAACATCAGGGGTCCAACAGGGCTCGCAATTCTCTTTTTACTCTTTATAAATGACATTGTAACTTGTTTTAGAGTGTCGAAATGCCTTTTATACGCGGACGTTTTGTTTCCTTGACTCCAATCAACTGCAGTCTGACACTGACACACTTGACAAAAGGTGTAACACCAATTACCTGCATCTTAACATTACTAAATGTAAAGTTCTCCGATTTCTTAAATGCAATAATCCCATTCTTTACACGTACTATATAAACAACATAAGTCTCGAATTGTTACATCTTTTAACGATTTGGTGTCATTTTCGATGAAAGCCTCACAATTAATCTGCACACTGATAACATAGTACTTAAGGGTTTTAGACTGCTAGGTTTTATTAAAAGACACACTAAGCATGTCACTGATACTAAAGTGATTACTAGTCTCTATAACTGTTTAGTACGGAGTATCTTAGAGTATTGCTCTACCATATGGAGCCCTTCGTATCAGTGTCACATCGACAGGATTGAGAAAGTTCAGAATAAATTTGCAAAGTATCTTTTATTCATGTTTAATTTTCGATACCAAGATCTCTCTTATAATACAAGAATTCTTCTCTGGGGCCTACAGACCCTTGAGTTTCCGCGAAGAAAGGCACTTCTGATTTTCTTGCACAAATTAGTGAATGGAGGGATTGACTGTGAAATACTTCTACAGTCAGTCTCCTTTTTGGTTCCTATCAGAAGAACTAGACAATCACAGCTGTTTTTTGAAAGGTATCATCGTACTAATTATGGGTTTAATGCATTTGTTGACTGACTAGTATATAATTATAATCGTCACTTTTCGGCATACGACATGGTCAAACTTACCTCAATACAACTAAAAACGCAGTTGAATGGATTGATTATGTGATTGTCCTCTGTTTTTATGTTTTGTCTGATACATGTGTCACCATTCTTTGTTTTGATTGTTTTTATTGACAATATATACAGGGTGATTCATGAGGAAATGTCAATACTTCAGGTACATATTCAGGACCAAAAAATAAACATAAAAGTTTATATAAATAAGTGTCCGCAAGGCCTTAGTTCTCGAGATACAGGGTGTTAAAGTTTTTATTTAATTTTCCTATTTTTTAAATAAAATCTATGATAATGTAAATAATGGAGTGAAAATTGATATACGGGGGTTTTTTGGTATGACAAATTCGAATCTAATATTAGTATTGCTCTTACTTGTAGGGGGCGCCACCTACATGTCTTTCTACTTCTTCGAACAATCATAACTTTTTGGTACAGTCTTGTATTACATTTTTGAGCAAAACAATTATCCCCTTGCCATTTCTACGTCAAAAAGGTATACCTGTTAAAAGTGGATACGAGCAACCGTTTTCGAGATATTTGGATTTAAAACAGTTTCGGCGCATGTGATTTTTTTTATCAAATTCACATAAAGTATGCATGTATTGTAGGAAAATAGAAGTGTGCCTTGCCTGACAGAACAACTGCTGGTTGGTGTTCTCATCGTTTTTCCTGTTACTTAGCAATAGTAACGTCAGTTAATAATAAGATCAAATTTTGTCACTGTCAATTTATGTTCATAACTTTTATTATCTGACAATAATCATTTAAGAAACTTTAGATCTAAATACGTCATTATGCCTGTGATATTCTCGCATCGTGAATATGCAGATATGATATTCGTCTATGGCTTCTGCAGTGGGGTCGCAATTCAAGCAGTCGCGGAGTACCAGCGTCGTTTTCCAGATAGAAGGGTGCCAGATAGAAGAGTTTTTCAACAAGTTTTCACTACTGCTGGAGAATCTGGGATCTTTCCAAGTGCGAAAATTGTATCTGAAAGGGAATCGGGACCCAACGTTGAAGTAGAAGAGGCTATACTCAATGCCGTCGAAAATGATCCAAGCATAAGCACTAGGCGGATTGCAGATACTTATCAAATTACACAATCGTCTGCTTGGAGAAATCTTCATATTAATTGTTTATACCCATTTCATTTACAACGGGTTCAACATTTGCAGGAGGGTGATTTTGAGTTGAGAATGCAATTCTGTAACTGGATTAATGAAGATCGAAGGTTGTATAGGTATGTTTTGTTCACTGATGAAGCACAGTTCACGCGTGGTGGTATAAATAATCTTTACAATGAACACCGGTGGTCCTATGAAAATCCTCACACTACAGTAGAACATAATTTCCAACATAAATTTAGCATTAATGTGTGGTATGGAATGTCAAATGGTCATTTAATTGGTCCATTTATAATCGACGGTAGTCTTACAGGAGAAAAATATTTAAACTTTCTTGAAAATCACTTGCGAAATCTATTAGAAGATGTTCCCCTTAATGTAAGACAAAACATGTATTTGCAGCATGATGGAGCCCCTGCACACTACAGTTTACCTGTAAGAGATTTTTTAAACCAAAACTTTCCAAACCGATGGATTGGTCGGGGAGGTCCGTTTAATTGGCCACCTAGATCGCCAGACCTTAATCCTTTGGATTATTGTCTTTGGGGATGGTTCAAATCACTGGTATATTCCACTTAAGTAAAAACAAGAGAAGCATTATTGGATCAGATAACAAACGCAGCACAGACACTAAGAAATGCGCCCGAATGTATCCACAGAGCAACCCGAGCTATACATCATAGAGCTGACCTGTGCTTAGAAGCAAATGGTGGAATTTTTGAAAATTATAAAACGTAACCTAGATTTTATTAAAAACAACTTAATAATAACAATTTTAATAAAAATTAAATACCTTTTGTTTAGTTTATGTCTGAGGCAGTGAATACACACCTCAAAAAAATGTGTTAGTCTTTCATTTCAAAGCTTTTGTGCCAAGATGCGATTAAATTTGGACCAAATAACAAACTTTTAAAATTTTGCTATAAAAAATTACATGCGCCGAAACTGTTTTAAATCCAAATATCTCGAAAACGGTTGCTGGTATCCACTTTTAACAGGTATACCTTTTTGACGTAGAAATGGCAAGGGAATAATTTGTTTTACTCAAAAAAGGAATACAAAACTGTACCAAAAAGTTGTGATTGTTCGAAAGAGTAGAAAGACATGTAGGTGGCGCCCCCTACAAGTAAGAGCAATACTAATACTTCACTCCATTATTTTCGTTATCATAGATTTTATTTAAAAAATAGGAAAATTAAATAAAAACTTTAACACCCTCTCGAGAACTAAGGCCTTGCGGACACTTATTTATATAGAGTTTTATGTTAATTTTTGGGGCCTGAATATGTACCTGAAGTATTGACTTTTCCTCATGAATCACCCTGTATATATACAAGTCTTTTTTTTTTATTCTGCGAATTCGTACCATTTGGAATGTTTAGCATTCCGTAGAGTTACGTTTCTGAAGGACCACTTGTCCGATGCGTGCATTGGCTACTTCCTTACATTAAAAAAAATTCAGTTCTTTAAAGGTTTATACATCTTATAAATCATAAAAAAAATTATAAATATCATAAAATGTATTATCTACACCCCATTCCTCGGCAGAAATAAGAATCTGATTTCGAAACAATACCTATTAACAAAACAAGAAACCTCAGAATTAATATTTTCTTACCATACGGTTTAGTGGTAACGGCAACTTGCGGGAATCCCATCTGTTTGGTCCAAGTCGACATGACCTTGCCAACGGGTTTCTTACTGGCTTCCTCTAACGCCTCCCACAAGTCTTCGGTAAATGTGTTTTTGTACTGGTGCTTGGTTAAATAGACATGCATCCCTTTTCTTAAAAAAAAAACACACCAAGTTAAGTAACACTCATGTTCAACGAAGGACTAATTTAAACCTAAGGACTCAATGATTTGCATCAAACCTGTAATTAATTTTCTAGAAAGATCAGTGGTGTATATAAGGGAGAGCCACTTTTATTTAAGCTAAAATGATACAAATGGTATAAAATAAAGACCTTTTTTTGAAATTGGAGGGTAACCCTCCCCTCAGAGCCAGTTTTTATCTACAGCTAAAATAAAGTAGACTTTTTTTTGGTTGTACATTATGTATGCTCAATCAAGGTAAAGAACAAAAGTTGTAGGCCTTGTTTTTGTTGAAAATTTTCATCCTGTCATCATTTTCCAGAATGCTAACAAAGGCGTTAAGGGAGGTGGTATTTTATAAATGGTCAATACATTTACAATATAAGTTCAGAAAAATATATAGAAAGAACATTGCTGGAGGCAAAAAAGAAACTACCAAACACTATATTAGGTCTAGCACAAATAAATCAAAAGCCATGTGGAATATTATATATAAATGTCGTCAAAAAAAGAGACCAAATAACTAATGGCGCTCTAAATTCTAACCAAATTAATAACTCTTTATTCAACAATACTGTAAAAAGCCACTAACAGAAAATAGAATAACTTAAATTGTCGTAGTTTGTTGTTAAGCTCATGGTCTTGGTGAATTAATGGTCAAAACCATGCACCTTTGACCGTGGGAGGCCCTGGGTTCGAATCCCAGCGAAAACAAGTTAACTTTTTAAATTTTAATTTTTAGATAATTTTCGAAAAATTGTAATAAAAAAACGTTCTAATTTAATCAAACCTGGGCCATCAACCATCATCGTCAAAACCAGCGGGGTCAAGGAACCCAGAAAAAAAATAATACCCTGTAAATTTTTCTAAAATGTAATATAAATTTTCTTTAAATATATTTCTGAATGTACGAGATGCATCAAAAAAACGAAAAAAAAATTAACATTTTAATTAATTTATGTGATCTTTTCTTTCATGTTTTCATGAGATAAATTATCTGTCAAACTTTTAACGCCAAATATTTGTTAAATTAAAAACAATTTAAGATTCGGGAATTCCAAACATTACCTAAAGTATTCGTCGCCGATATAGTGATGCAGCATCCTAATCACACTAGCCCCTTTATTGTAGCTGATATCGTCAAAAATTTCATCAATCTCTGAAGGATTTCCAACGGGAACTTCAATCGGATGTGAATTGTTTAAACTGAAACAAAATTGAGTCACAACATAAAAACACTCCTTTAAAAAATTAATGGTTCTTGGGATTCGAGTTAAACTGGAATTACCGTCCGAAGTTTCGTCTTGGATTGCACATCTTCAGGGATCTTTACTTCACGAGAACGCTCGGAGAGACTCAGGCGGGCTTTTGCACCCGACTTGTGTTTATTGAACCAGGGGCCATTGTTAAGAGCAGTTTCCAATTGTGATGATTTCGTGGAGTAAATATCTCTGAAGACACCGTCTAATCCCAAGAACGATGATTTCTTGATAGACCAAAACCGTGAGAGTTTCGTTCTATATTCCTTTAATATCACTTACCTGTCTAATTCTAATGCCTTTATATACGAGTCGTTTACAAACTGAGTCCAAATATCATACTCAGGAAAGAGGTAGTTCACACATAAGAATTCCACAAAGGACGCATATCCTAAAAATAAATTAAAAAACAATTTTAATTTCATAAGCAATAGTAGTGGTATAGTCAAAAGCAGTGTTATCGTGCGGGTCATACGATTTATCAACGACAAACTTTTTAAGACCTATGATATTTTCATATGAAAAAAGAGGATAAACATATAAATACCAGCAGTTGCAAAAATCTTTGAGCGATGTCACTTCAAAGTCAGATTGACAAGTCAGTGACAAAATGATTGCTAGAAAACAATTTTCGGGTCTTTTGCATCCACAAGCGAAAAAAATGGTATTAAATCTAATAAAATATTACGAAAATGAAAATTCACCGGCCAATATCCAGAAGACAGTAGCAAAACCATAATTTACTACCGAAGAAGATTAAGAAATGTACACGAAAAAAGCCAAAGACAGAAGTGACAATGTAAAAATCGATGTTCGTAATGCAATTTACGATTTATACACATCAAAAACTAATATAACCCTTCAAGTTTTAAAAGATCGTTATCAAAATTATTAAAAATGTTGGGTTTTCGATATAAAAAAAACTGTAATCCAAGATTTTTATGCGAGTTGCCACATATAGCAAGTCAGCGTATCCAGTTTTTAAAGAAATACACGGAAAATGTTAATTCAAAATTTAGAAAAGTGGTATTTTTAGACGAGACTTGGCTATTTTCTAATGGAAGTGGTTCGAAATCTCGGCAGGACGAGTAGGTAAAAAGTGTCAAGAGAAAAAAGGGATGTGGGACGTAAAAACGGTTCATCATTTTGCATGCAGGTTCTTCAACAGAATTTCTGCCAGGTGCAAGTTTACTGTTTTCTTCGACATCCAAAAGTATGGACTACCATGATAATATGAATTGAGAACTGTTTGAAAAGTGGTTAAAAGAACAACTGATTCCAAATTTAGATGCTCCATCTTTAATCATTCTGGACAATGCATCTTGTCATTCAAGAATCTTAAATAAACAACCTACTTCATCCTGGAAGAAAAGTGATATTTATGACTGGCTAATAAAACAAAAAGAAAATCCTTTACCCAATATGCTGCAACTAGAACTTCTTTTAATGGCAAAATCTATTAAAAAACCAACAATATAGGCCGTAGATGAAATATTACGGGAAAATGGACATGAGGTTTTAGGACTGCCGCCATACCATTGCCAGTTTAACGCAATAGAATTAATATGGGCTGGGGCAAAATCATATTACGAAAAACACGTGAACGATTGTCTTACATCAGATGAAGTGCAAACTGTTTGGCAAGATTCATTAAAATATATTACGCCGGAGTTCTGGAAGAAACCTATGGAACATACGCAGAAATTAATATGGGATTAGTGGAATCGAGAACGAGTTCTAGATGTCGAAATAGCACCAATGATCATTGCGCCATTTGAGGACGACTCAGAAGATGGGGACTTTTTAAGTGATGATGATATTTTTTAGTCTATAATATTAATAAGTTTCTGAAGGATTATATTAGTCTTTGACGTGTATAAATCATAAATTGCATTATGAATATTCATTTTTGCATTGTAACTTAAGCCTTTTGCTTTTGCTTTATATATATATATATATATATATATATATATATATATATATATATATACAAGTCAGTACACTTTTTTAATATACATATACAATAAGATTCTGCGTAAAAGACAGGGGCACTTTTTAGGTAGATTACCTTCATTAAGCCACAGATGCGTCCACCATTCCATCGTTACTAGATTTCCAAACCACTGGTGAGCTAACTCATGACCCACCACTAATGCTATCAACTGTTTGCTCACTGCTGAGGTATTCTGAGGGTCGACTAGAAGGGCAGTTTCACTAAAAAAAAAAATTATATAAACATGTTTTTTTCTGCGGTCGAATCATTTCGTATCTGTGCCATTGTTACAAATAACGTACAATACTTTAACTTAATATATATATATATATATATACATATATATATACATATATATATATATATATATATATATATATACATGGTAGAAAAAGATTTTTTTGGGATGACAGCTAAAACAATGAAATTTGGCCAACTATTGACACGTGTTTCTGACTAGGTCTTCATACAGTCAAGTAGTTCAGAGACAGGAACAACTAGCGTCAAAATTAATACACAAAACCACACCAGAGTCACCAACCGACGTTTCTGGTTACCAAAAGAACATCCGGGTGGTAACCCTAAGTACGAATGACAAGACCAGGCTACCATACAAAATATGAGAAATCCATTTTTTTGTCGTTCCAAACACATATGGATTGTTAAAAGAAAAAGTTGGGCAAAGGCAAAAATAAAACATTTATTAAAAATAGGTTCATGCTTTTTTAATATACTAATATATATATACATATATATATATATATATATATATATATATATATATATATATATATATATATATATATATATATATATATATATATATATATATATATATATATATATATATATATATATATATAAAGTTGGAAAAGATTAACGCGACAAGAACTATTATATAGTAGAAAAAAGGATTTTTTTTGGGATGACCGTTAAAGCAATGAAATTTGGCCAATTATAGACACGTGTTTCTGACCTAAGGTCTTCATCAGTATAGTTAACTAGCGCCAACATTAATACTCAAAATCACACCAGAGTCACATATTTGTTTCGGCGGTCGAATAATTTCGTATCTGTGCCATTGTTACAAATAACGTACAATACTTTAACTATATATATATATATATATATATATATATATATATATATATATATATATATATATATATATATATATATATACATACATACATGGTAGAAAAAGATTTTTATGGGATGACAGCTAAAACAATGAAATTTGGCCAAGTATAGACACGTGTTTCTGACTAGGTCTTCATACAGTCAAGTAGTTCAGAGACAGGAACAACTAGCGTCAAAATTAATACACAAAACCACACCAGAGTCACCAACCGATGTTTCTGGTTACCAAGAGAACATCTGGGTGGTAACCCCAAGTACGACCGATAAGACCAGGCTACCATACAAAATATGAGAAATCCATTTTTTTGTCATTCCAAACACATATAGATTGTTAAAAGAAAAAGTTGGGCAAGGCAAAAATAAAACATTTATTAAAAATAGGTTCATGCTTTTTTAATATACTAATATATATATACATACATATATATATATATATATATATATATATATATATATATATATATATATATATATATATATATATATATATATATATATATATATATATATATATATATATATATATATATATATATATATGTATATATATATATATATATATATATATATATATATATATATATATATATGTATATATGTAAGTATATATATATATATGTAAGTATATATATATATATATATGTATATATATATATATATATATATATATATATATATATATATATATATATATATATATATATATATATATATATATATATATATATATATATATATATATATATATATATATATATATATATATATATATATATATATATATATATATATATATATATATATATATATATATATATATATATATATATATATATATATATATATATATATATATATATATACATATATATATATAAAGTTGGAAAAGATTAACGCGACAAGAACTATTATATAGTAGAAAAAAGGATTTTTTTTTTGGGATGACCGTTAAAGCAAAGAAATTTGGCCAATTATAGACACGTGTTTCTGACCTAAGGTCTTCATCAGTATAGTTAACTAGCGCCAACATTAATACTCAAAATCACACCAGAGTCACCAACGCAACGGGCGCAAAACCGCCATTTGTGGTTACAAAGAGAATATCCGAAATCTTCTAACCGCGCTAATTTTTTCCTACTTTCTTGGTTATGAGTTTCGCCACAGGTGGCTATATGCAAATCCGGCGAAGATTTCGGTTGTTCTCTTGGTAACCAAAAACGTCGGTTTTGTTTCTGTTGGTGACTCTGGTGTGGTTTTGGGTATTAATTTTTACGGTAGTTGTTCTTGTCTCTGAACTACTTGACTGTATGAAGACCTTAAGTCAGAAACACGTGTCTATAGTTGGCCAAATTTCATTGTTTTAGCAGTCATTCTAAAAAATCTTTTTCTAAATATATATATATATATATATATATATATATATATATATATATATATATATATATATTTAAGAACTCAAAATTAGGAACTTACTCCAATGTATCAAGAAACGATCAAAACATAACGCTCTATTTGTTTCAGAACCAAGGAGCCATTCTGCTACCGTGGTAGATGCCCCGGCAAGGCTCATCATGTTGAAGAAGTAATTTCTTCATTTTGAGTTGTTTCATATAATCTTTCACTAATTACTTATTCTTTTCAGGAATACACTCGTACTCTAGCAGGACGTTTAAAGCTTCTGGCAGAAAAATGGACATTGAGATTGTAGATCCTTCTAGCAGGACATATTGGTTAGTATAAATTATACTTCGGGAATCGTTTTCAGCAGAGCAAAAGGCTATGCATGCACTCTATCTTTAAGTTCAATTGAGCGCGAACTTGTTTATATATGTGATGGAAACAAGCTTCGTTAAATATGTAATAATTTTACAGTACATGATAATGTATTTTTAGTTATTTAGTAATTTTCTTTTGTTTTTTTTAAAGTTCTATAACCCTGCTTCGTTTGCTGCATATTTGATACATTGGGTTATAAATCATTAGAAGAGTTTTTCTCAAATTTTTTTGATACGAACAAGCATACCTATTAGATATAAGCTAAAATGAAATATAAAATGAGATTATATAAATACCGTCATTTTAGTATATTTTTAAATAATTAAGGAAAACAGTAAAATAGCCTGCTTTTTGTTCGTTTTTAACAGTACATTTCCCGCATGATAGCACTGTGTTTATATTGCAAACAAATATGTTAATAATTACCGAGGTATTTTTACTAAAAAAAAAACGCTGTAATTACACATTGTAAGACGTGTTACGTAGAGATTCTTTTTATTTGTTTTTAATCGATCGCAACGAATGATTAACTGGCACAAGGAGGATTGCCGTTACTTTTTATCGTGCACACACGAGGTAAAAGTGAAAAGGCATAGACGTAGTAATAAAAAAATAGCTATGGCACGCTTCGAACAACGTGCGGATAAAATATTAAAGTTAAAATGAAAATATAAAAATAGAACAAGAGGAGCCTTTTTTTTTTTTAAGTCGAACCATACTTCGAATAAACAGTCCACCAGGTAGATACAAATAAATTAACCACATCAACTGCTCGTGTCGTAGTTTAATTAGAACGCACGCATCAATATGTGGTTCGGGGTTCTGTATTGTTATGCTTCATATATATACGAATTTAACCCGCCAATCAGATGCAGTAGTATGTCATAGACTGGTAACTGTGGGCGTTATGCGAGACCAAGGGCGTCAACCCCGGGCGTTGGGCTATATAGAAATCTCTAGCATCAATAGTAGCAACAAATCAGTATTAAATTTGTAACAGTTTTAAAACAAACCGGCCTTAAATTAGGCAAAAACTTAAGAATAAGTCCACGATAAATCATGGTCCGCTGGATATTTACCTGTGCGTTATCAATCAATGAAAATATCAAAGGCGTGATTTTTAAACATCGTATTTATTTTGACGATTAGTATTTCATCAATAAGATGACTAAACTAAGATAAGTAGGCCTTGGAAACAACTGCATAAGGATGCCATCATGATTTTTATTAAATTTAACCAGAAACGAAACAAGTACTATTTTGTATTGATATTTCTGATAACTTTCGTTACATTTTTACACTGAGAAGTAGGTCTAGTTAGTTTTGAAAATAAATATTATGGCTTATTCAAGAGAACATCAAATTGACGTGCTCCTTATTTATGGAAAATGTCGTAAAAATTCCAGAGACGCCGAAAGATTAAACCAGGAACGCTTTCCGGATCGTGAGGCTCCCTCCTTGACTAGTACAACATTTAAAAAAAAATTAAAATAACGGTTGTGTTCATGCTAATGGCAATTATTTTTTCGGACGAATCAAGGTTTATTAATCTAAATCTAAAAAAAGAGGTCTATTTTTAAAGACGTCAAAAAGCTAAAGGGCACTGGTATTACCTTCATTCACGACTTAACCCACCAACAGCGAGCCGAGCGAAAAATTTTAAAGAAACACTCAGTTGAGCATCGTAAAACCAATAACAATAACTGTTATATCAGAGGCTCTAAGCCAGGGGTGCTCAAACGGTCTATCGCGATCGACCAGTCGATTGCGAGTGCTTTTTGAGTAGATCTCGAGATGAAACATTTTTTTAATAAGTAGGTACTTAACTAAACTACAAAAATTTATTACGTAACAAAATAACACTCTGCTAGCGGCAAAAGGCGGCTTTATCAAAGGAACGCGCGGTACTTATCAAAGAAAAGCCGCGTTTTTTATTCTTGCCGCTTTTCTAGAAATTTCGGGCGGCGCGTTTGATGGGACCATTCGAGACTTTCGTTCACGCTCACGCCGATATAAATGTTGCGCCTGCAGGAATTGGAGTCATTCTGAATTGCAACTTGAAGACAATACTACGTCGATACAAAGTTTATTACTAAATAGTACAAAATGAGTGCAGCGAAGAAATCTAAAACGTATCATTTTAATAACGATAGGGAGGAAGAATTTTTGTTTTGTATGGTGAAGGATAAGTGCATTTGTCTTATTTGTCGTGCGTCAGTTGCAATACCTAAGCGTGGTAACTTAGAGAGGCATCATAAAACGGTTCATAAAAACTATGAAAAGGATTTTCCGCAACAGAGTGAATAAAGAAAACGAAAAGTACGTGATTTGATATGTTGTTTGAAAAAAGAACAAACCATGTTCACAAGACCAGCCAAACAATCAAAAGCTGCTACGATCGCGTCATTTAAAATATCTCATATATTGGCGAAACACAAGAAACCATTCGAAGATGGATCGCGCGATCGGTTGTGAAGGAAGCATTTATTGAAGCGGGTGAAACTTTATTTGGAGATTTTAAAAATAAAACAGAAATCATGTCTGCTATTAGAGAACTTCAGTTACCTCGTCCGACTGTTACATGGCAGATAAACTAAAAAATGATATCATGGAATGTACATAATTTTCTTTACAGTTCGACGAATCTACCGATATGACAGACACTGCCCAGCTGTGTATTTTTATTCGGATGGTATTCAATGACATGTTGGCTATGGAAGAATTTTTGACAATCATTCCTCTGAAGGAGAAGACCCGTGGCGAAGATATATATGACTTTTTCTTCAATTTTGTAAAAAACTACAAGCTACCAATATATAAATTAGTGTGCATTACAACCGATGGAGCACCAGCAATGACTGGAAACAAAAACGGTTTTGTGGCATTGTGTCGATCTAATGAAGATTTCCCTTCATTTTTCTCAATCCATTGCATTATACATCAACAAGCTCTGTGTTCAAAAGTTTTAAACACGGAGGAAATTATGGGCATTGCAACAAAAATTGTGAATTCCATCCGTGCACGTAGCTTGCAAGGGCGGCTCTTTAAGTTGCAGTTGGAAGATAGGGAGTCAGCTGAACACACTGATTTAGTTCTTCACACGGACGTCAGGTGGTTGAGTCGCGGAAAATTCCTAGAAAGGTTTCAAGAATTATTGCCCGAAATAACTGCTTTTCTAGACGAAAGAGGTGATGACACTCAGATGTTGAAAAACGAAAAATGGCTGACTGATTTGGCACTTTTGACCGACATCACAATGCACTTAAACACCATTAACTTGGAGCTTCAAGGTAAAGGAAAAACTGTTATTGAGATGATTAGCGCAGTAAACGCATTCAAAAGTAAAGTGCAACTTATGATAGATCAACTGAAAAGAAAGGATCTGAAACATTTTCCGTCATTGAAAGCAAGGATTCCTCAGTTGAATTATGATACGTATGAGGCTGAATTATCAAATATTTTGGGACAATTCGAAATGCGTTTTTATGATTGTAGTAAATTGGCAAATGTAGCATCATTTATGACTTATCCTTTTTCATGTAAAAACTTTGACGAATTAGCTACTGAAATAGCAAGTCAGTTTAATATGAACTCATGTTCTGTTGAAAATGAGTTGGTGCAGATTATATTAGATATACATCGCAAAGCAACAGCATCTGATACAAATTTCTGGTGTTTTATATCTGAAGATAAATATCCGAATCAAGGGCAAATCGCCCTTCAACTGACAGCAATGTTTGGGTCAACTTACTTGTGCGAGTCTGCATTTTCTGAAATGAAGATAATTAAGTCAAAATATCGCAATCGACTAACTGACGATCATATGTCATCATGTTTGCGATTAGCACTCAGTGGTTACGTACCATCTTATGAAAAGTATGCTGACGACATGCAGTGCCACGCTTCAACATCCAGTCACTCCTTAGTTAAGTTTAACACCATATGTAACTTTTTCGTTTTGTAACAACCAATAAACTCGCAATTTTGAATAACTATGAGTTTTTTCATTGATATTGTAGAGAAGAACCTAACTAAACCTAACCTTAAACCTTGACTAAAATAATGTATATTGTGCGGAAAGCTAATATCTATATATGCTACGGTACACCCTACCTAGGTAGGTAGGGTGTATCTATCTGTGTATGTACAACCCTGCATCACACATACTTGCAGCTTCTCAGAGTCGATCGTAAGTAGTCTAAAAATATTGAGGTAGATCACCAGCAGTTCAAGTTTGAGCACCCCTGCTATAGACCTATCAGCCTAATATCAAATTTTGCAAAGATATTCGAAAAAACCCTTAAAACTAGGATAACAGATTTTTTGGAAAAAGATAAAATTATTTCAAAACATCAATTTGGTTTTCAACATAAATTATCAACTAACGATGCAATGGCAGAGCTGACAAAGAGAATATACAAAAATCTAGATGTAAGCAAATCATGTGCCGCGGTTTTCTTGGACTTGGCGAAAGCCTTCGACACGGTGGATCACGGGAAGTTGGTATACGTGGTCCGGCGTTATCTCTCCTAACTAGTTATTTACAAGGTCGCACGCAAATGGTACAAATCAAAGATTTTTTTAGCAAAGGAGCAAGGAAATTACGTATGGCGTGCCACAGGGGACGGTATTCGGCCCGTTATTATTTAATATATACATCAACTCATTGCTAATCCAAAATTATTCAGGGGATATAATTTCGGTGTTGTTTGTAAAATCTAGATATAAAATATCCCACTGAACAACTATTTAAGACGGTAAACCTACTTGACATCAGAAATGTTTTCTCAAAACTTCAATCCTACACCTAAATAAAAATAATCATTTTACTTCTCCTGAATTTATGTACTATCGCACTAGATTTCAAAGAAATGATGATAATAGAATATTGCCTAAAGTGAACAAATCTATAGGAAAAAGAAGTTTTGAATATATAGGTTGCAAATTATTTAATCTGATTCCTCTAGATTTGAAAAACCTGATTCAATGGCCAACCAAACGCAAGATTACGAAATGGATTATCGAAAATAGTGCTAAATTACTTTAGTATTAAATTCAAATTACTTACGTAACATATATGAATATATTTTTTGTACAGAGGTAAATTTTTGTAAGTACTTAATAGGTTGGTTGTTTGTATTATTTATAGGATTGTTTATTTATATTGTTTTATGGATAGGATTAACATTGTGATGCTTATAGAATGTAGCCAGACATGAATATGTACAAATTAATAATGTTTTTGTGAGATTTAAACCAAGTACTTTCCACAATCGGCTAGTAGCAGTCAAGCTATCAGCTTTGCACAGCCGTATTGTGTTATTAAACTTATTTATGAAAATATAATAAAACAAATATGGTAATTGCAAATCCATATATTTATTGTTTTACCACTGTTTAAAATAATTTTGTAATTGTTTTGATGATATTACAAATAAATATATTTTTAATTTGATTTGATTTGATGTCACAAGAGGTTTGAGAAGAATTAACTTCTGCTCTTGAATGAAAACATAACTTAAGTTCAAGGAATATGAAGGAAATTATTTCTTTATAAATTTAGTTATAAAATTGACAGTACTATTTTTATGTGTATACTCTGTATACTAAGGAACAGCGAAAACATAAAATTATATTTACTATTTGCTAAGTAAACTGACTATTCATACATAAAATTAAATTAAAAAAAAAATAGATGCATTGTCTGATACGGCATAATACGATTGGAAATAATTTATTGCAATAATAAGACAATTAGGATGTACATTATGTGTGGATAATAATTACAGATACTCATGGATGTTGTGGATGTTGCAATTTTCGCGTGGTATGTATGCACCGCACATCGCACACGTATATCGTTACATAAGCGTGCCTTTCTAATGATCGAATACGGGGAACTCATGGGAAATGTTGAAAAAAATAATCAATATGGGAATAATAGGCGGTGATGTGGTGATTGATAATAACTGTTATTAACAGTGACGGTCTTGGCTATTTCAGTAGCGGGTATTTTTCATTTCTTCCTGTAACAGGCAGCCATTTATTTTTTTTTTAGTTTTTGACATATCAATTGGAAATTTGGTATAGTTATGCAAACTCAATTGGCAAACAAATTTTTGATAAAACCCAAAACTACTTTTGGTTTTACCGGAATGGTAAAGTTATTTTTAGTAAAAGTATACTAAAAATAACTTTACCACAATATATTACAAGTTAATTTTTGTTTTTAAAATGATAGCGACACAGCAAAATACAGTTAAGATTTACAAAATGCATGTTTTAAACTGTACAAAGTAAACTTATTTGTTCGTTTTTGAACTTTAAAAATCGTTTTGGGTGCCTAATATTAGATGTTTTAAATTTTTTCACTTTTAGTTTCATCAAAAAAGCAATTTAATCGAAACTTTTAATGTAATTTTGTATATTTTTGCTGCAATCATTTTCGCCGTAAAATTAGCTTTTTAAAGATGTATTGCATAATGTTAAAACAACATTTTAACAACAAATTTAAATACCTTATTCTGTTCTGTAATTTTCTATTTTCTTAGAATTTTTCGATATTTGTACGTTAAAACTTTATTTAGCAAAAAGTTTCATACAAAAGTGTTTTGAACTTTGCAGTTCTTTTAAAATATAATGTCCATGTATA
Source organism: Kuschelorhynchus macadamiae (assembly GCA_030620095.1). Lineage (NCBI taxonomy): Eukaryota > Metazoa > Arthropoda > Insecta > Coleoptera > Curculionidae > Kuschelorhynchus > Kuschelorhynchus macadamiae. Next base: position 71,779 of record JAUTXW010005131.1, read on the forward strand.
CAGGATGTCCCAATTTTCCTGGGACGACGTCAACAAGTTACCAATTTAAACTATAGTCGATTTCTACGTAGTTTCAAAGATAATTAAGGATATGTGTGATTTTTTTAAAAACGAGCTATTTTTCAAATCACTATAAAAAATAGCAAAAATCTAAAATTAGGCGTTTGGATGGTAATTTCCAGTTTATAAAGCATCAATGCATATAACGAATACAACATTTTTTACACACCTATACAGGGTGGACATACTACGAAATCAATCTTGCACCTTTTTAAAGTGAAAAAAATCGATTTTTTTAAAAATAGAACACCCACTATTTTTTTTTATTTATGCAAATGATCATAAAAATACCTCAAAATACAAGAGTTCTAACCACACTACACCACAACTTGTTACGTTCTGGACGCGCGTTTCGCTAACCAAGTTAGCATCATCAGCAGATGATATAAACTATTTATATCATCTGCTGATGATGCTAACTTGGTTAGCGAAACGCGCGTCCAGAACGTAACAAGTTGTGGTGTAGTGTGGTTAGAACTCTTGTATTTTGATCTATCTTCCACCACAGTTTCCAGTGTTAGGGATAAAAATACCTATTTTTCATATTTATATGTTATTTACCTAAATTCAATGGTTACAGAGAAAATCGCAACTTAACAAAATCTCAATTATTTCTTGAATATTATAGTATGCAGCATACTCAAAAAAAAACTATAGGCCGTGGTATGGATAATATTTCTATTTGCGTATCTATAGTCCTAATTTCCCCATATTTATTACTAAATTTTAAATTTAAAACCACTATTGAAAATTAATATTAGAATTCTTGAGTACCATAGCTATCAACATAAATAACAGATAACATAACAACAGGTTACATGGAAATAGAAAAACAGAAAAAGTTTAAAACAAATGACTATATAATTGAATTTCCACATACTGTCCGTTTTTTGCTATACACAGTGTATATCGCACTTAAATGTTTGCCACAGCGATTCGGACGGCATCAATATTATTAAGATTGTTAATTTCCTCACCAATTTTTTATTTTAATTCATTTACAGAATAATTGTTTCGATTTTTAAGCACTCTATCTTCAATTGTGCACCATAAAAAATAATCTGAGGGTGTCAAATCGGGACTTCGCGGCGGCCATGGAAACTCACCGTTACTATATAGACTTAAAATTACATTGCTCGTTTAAAAATGCTCTTATATCTTCTCCACTCTGGTATGGAGCATTATCTTGTTGATATACCAAATCTACACGAATATGTTCCGGAAAATCATTGAGTTTTAAAAAAGTTTGTCTATTCAAATAGTGGTCAAAAACCACAGTTTTATTATAAGGTCGTTTATAATACTAAACCACACTTTAATGTCCTTGTCTTTTATATTTATTTTTATCTTTGTCAGAACAGTAGTATTTTTTTTGTTATGCTTTCCCGCAGTGGAAAATATCGCCTCAGGTGTCCCAAGAATTTTATTTAAAATTCCTCTCTCAAAATTCAGGCCAATAATTGGCTTACAAAAATCCAATCTGGTTTGATAATTAGCTTCACTTTAAAACTGAACTGGAAGAAACTTATATGGAGATATTTTGTTTTTTTAATACTCCATGTATGCTGGTCTTGGAAAAATTCAAATCCCTTTGTACATCTCTTAAAGAGTTGCTGATGATATTCAATGAAATATAATAAAATCTCTATTTGAAAATATTCAGAGACGACTGAACGGGCTTTTTCCTTTTTCTATATTTTACAACTCCATGAGTTGATAAACCACTGCAAATTTTGTCAAACATTTTTTTGTTTGGTATCCTTGCAATGGGAAATATTCGGCGATACTCTCTTAATGCAAGTGCTGGACTTTAATTGCTTTCAAGGTAACAGTTATACAAATTTAGTCGGTTTTGACTTGAATCTTAGGCTATTTTTTAAAAATAGAACCACTAGACACCGATACAAAGAAAAGTTTTTAAAGTCTAATTATTTAAAATTAAAATAAGTTCAATAAAATAAAACCACTAAAAACATAATTAAATTAAAAAACTGTCAAATTTAAAACAAATAGTTATATAATCCATTCCATGGCCTCTTTTTTTTTGAGCATGCAGCATCACAATATTCAAGAAATAATTAGGATTTATCTGTTACCTTTGAATATATATATATATATATATATATATATATATATATATATATATATATATATATATATATATATATATATATATATATATATATATATATATATATATATATATATATATATATATATATATATATATATATATATATATATATATATATATATATATATATATATATATATATATATATATATATATATATATATATATATATATATATATATATATATATATATATATATATACAGGGTGTCCCGAATTGCAGTGTCCAAACTTTCTGCATTCAAAGTAAGCCCTAATTTTCTATGTAAACATATATCGGCAAATGCTTCGTTTTCGAAATACAGGGTGTTAAAGTTTTAAGAAAAAAATTGTTATTGTCATAACATTTTTAGTACTTGAGATATTGTTATTAAATTTGGTAAACATTTTTATGGTTTTTGTAATGGAAATGCAAATGCAGCAGTACGGGAATACCAACGAAGATTTCCAAATAGAAGATTACCTTGCAAACAAGTTTTCATTAAAACGCATTTAATGTTTAGGAATTTTGGACTCAAAAAGAATCCGAGAAACCAAGGTAAGAGAAATGAGTAATATCGAAACGTAATTTTAAATAAGTTTGACAACGATAGGACATTAAGCCTACGAAGAGCAGCTCATAATTTACAAGGCAACGCAGTTTTTGTTTCTAAAAATAAGGTTCATCGCGTTTTGAGGAAAGATCACAGGAAGCCATTTCAGATGCAGCCAGTTCAAAACTTACAACCTGGTGATGCCGAAAAACGTGTCAGTTCTTGCAATTGGTTTTGCGCCAAATAGAGAAGACGAGAACTTCTCAAAAAAAATTTTATGGACTGATGAAGCCACATTTACCCGAAGCGGCTCAGTAAATTTCCATAATTTACGAATCTGGAGCCATGACAATCCACGTGTTGTACGAACTAGAGCATTTCAGCAAGAATTTTCTGTTAATGTTTGGTGTGGTGTAATAAATGGAATTTTTTGCGGGCCCCATATTCTACCACCACGCCTAGATGGACAGTTATTTAATGATTTTCTGCAAAATGAGTTATTTCAATATCTAGAAAATATTCCTCTAAATCTTAGAAAAGAATTCTGGATTCAAATGGACGGGGCTCCCGCGCATTTTGCGCTTGTAAATCGCGAGTGGTTAAATAATAATTATCCAGAACGGTGGATTGGACGATTAGGAGCTACAGCCTGGCCACCACGTTCCCCTGACCTCACACCTGTCGACTTCTTTGTGTGGGGTTATTTGAAAAATTTAGTTTATTCCAGACCAGTTCATACAACAGAAGAACTGATTCTAAGGATAGAGCAAGCCTGCGAAACTTTGCGAGCCAATACGAATTTTATACGCCATGCCACTGACACAGTTAAGAGCAGATGCCGAAAATGTGTCGAAGTTAGAGGAACTCATTTTGAGCAATTATTGTGAATTTTAAGGCCCGCATTAATCCTTAATGATATTTAAAGTGCTCTATAAATTTTTTTCACGATCTAAGTTAATAAAAGTTATGAATTCTAGTTTTTGTAAAATTAATTACGAACTTAGTTAATAAAGAGTAGTTTCTGTAAAATGAAGTATCATCTTCAAAATTGAATTAATTCTAATTACCGTTTTACAAAGTGAATCGACGATTTAAGAATTATAAACTCATCTGTCATACTTTAAAGACGAACCTAGCAATTGTTCAATTATCACAAAAATGCAATCATGGCATACCAAGAGTCGACAATGAAAGAATGATGGTAAGTACCAAGGACATTGGATTTTAATAGGTTGCCTGCTAACTTCTGCGATGTCACCCTGATAACCCGAACATAATGCAAATCTCCATTACAACGGGTCGATGACGTCATCTCTCCTTAGTTGTCAGACAAGCTTTTATTTTAGAAACCCTACATACGTTGTTCAGAAATTATGAACTCACCCGGAATGCATGAAATAAATATCGGAAACTAAATAATTTTTAAAACTTGCTGTTACATTCCCACTTTAAAGGTTTTGCTACTGAAATTAACAATAATGGAAATTTTAACTATGCCATACATAAAAATGGTTTTTAGTTTTTTACTAGAAATCCTTACACCGCACGAAAAAAAGGCAAGGGATCAAATTTGCTCCAAACTGAGTGGGGATTTTAGGAATGATTTTTGTTTTCAGAAAAAGCAGTAGAGTACCATTTTTTCTTCAAGAATATTCAATAAAAAATCCCGTACGGACGCCACTGATGAAAAATTAAAAAATATTTCAAATAAAAAATGCCATTTGTTACTCCAAGGCTGTTTACCAAATTTAATAACAATATCTCAAGTAATAAAAAATGTTATGACTAAAAAACTATTTTTTTTTTAAAACTTTAACACCCTGTATTTCGAAAACGAAGCATTTGCCGATATATGTTTATATAGAAAATTAGGGCTTATTTTGAAGGCAGAATGCGCTGTTAAAGTTTGGACACTGAAATTCGGGACACCCTGTATATATATATGTATATATATATATATATATATATATATATATATATATATATATATATATATATATATATATATATATATATATATATAAGAAGAAATGAAATATGCAAAGTATTTAATAAATATTTTATTAACGTGGAAGAAAAACTTGCAAGAAAAATTCTTGTTGTCTTTTTTTGTCAGAAGCTCAACGTTTTTTATCACAATGATATTTGCAGAGAAGAAATAGAAAATATTATGGTCCTGGAGTCAAAAAAGCTAGTTAGTGGTTTTAAGAGTATATCAACTAAAATAATACAAATTGTTAGAAATTATACAGTGACCGTCTAAAGTCCGTTCCCCCCCTACTAATTTTTGAGCTAACTCGTATATCGCAACGAAATTTGGAGGGCTTAAATAGGAGATGAAAAGCTATTTTTTTATGAAAAAATGATAGCTAAAAGTTATAAAATGGCGGCTACGCGCCATCTTGAATTAATATTTTAAATACAACACCCCGCATATTATTCCATTTTCAAAATCTGCTCATTATTCGTAACATTTTTCTCCAATACACTTTATTCCTAAATGTAATTGCTTTCGAAATAATGACGTTTGAAAATTGACGTTTTGGTCATTTCAAATTCAATCAAAAATACGATCAAGTTTGCGTTGGAAACAAAATCGTTGTCGCGGTAACATCTTGATAACTAACTGTCAAATAGTCCGTTGAGCAACTGGTACGATGAAAGATGCTCCAAGATCAGGAAGACCACCTCTTTCAGAAGAAAAAAAATTGAAATTCTTGCTGAAATGGTAATTAATCCTACTCAGTCGACGTCTGCAGTTGCTGAATCCTGCGAAGTAAGTTCGAAAAGTGTCCAAAGAGTCCTAAAAAATGAAAAATTTCATCCCTATAAAATGAAAATCCTGCATGCTCTTACGGAGGATGATCCAGACCGGAGGGTTGAATTTTGTGAGTGGTTAACAAGAAAAATTGAAGGAGAACGATCCTTCCTAAAACGTGTATGTTTCTCAGATGAATGCACGTTTTTCCTTAATGGAAAAGTCAACAAACAGAATGTACGATACTGGAGCCATACTAATCCGCATATTTTTAGAGAAGGGCATACCCAGTTTCCTGAAAAAGTTAATGTTTGGGCGGGGATTTTGGGCAACCACGTTGTTGGACCGAATTTCATCAGAGGCAATCTTACAGGAGATCTTTACAGAAATCTTTTAGAAACTGAAATTGAACCTCGAATAAGACAAATTGTATTAAACAATCAGGAAGAGTTTGAAAATCGTGAAATCATATTTCAGCAGGACGGAGCACCTCCCCATTTCTATCGCAAGGCTAGAGAGTTTCTCGATACAAACTTTCCTGGGCGATGGATAGGTCGCAGGGGAAGTACAGAATGGCCACCAAGATCTCCGGATCTTACCCCTCTAGATTTTTTCCTTTGGGGATATCTGAAGTTAAAAATCTACGCCACTGAATGTCAAACAATAGAAGCGTTGGAGCGCAGAATAAGAGAAGCATGTGAAGAAATAGATGAACAGACTTTCATCAACGTGAGAGAAGCTATTCATAATAGGGCACTTTATTGTCAAGATTTAGGAGGGGGCCACATCGAACACTTGATAAAATAATTATTGTTGGGGTTAAATAAGTGTTATTCAAAAATAAATAAAATATTTTTTTACCAACTAATTTGTTTTCCTTGTGAATTTACAGAACAAATTCGTAACCTTCAAGATTTTCCGGTAAGTGGTACTGTTTATCCTTAAAATACTGTCTTTACGCCTCTTATTAGTCAAATTCATTAAAAGATTTAACTACAAATTAATTAAAAAATTTAGTTAGCAGAATTTTTTATCGAAAGTGACTAAAACCATTACTTCATTTTAAACCGGATTTTCAATTTTCAAACGTCATTATTTCGAAAACAATTACATTTAGGAATAAAGTGTATTAGAGAAAAATGTTAAGAATAATGAGCATTAGCCGCCATTTTATAACTTTTAGCTATCATTTTTTCATAAAAAAATAGCTTTTCATCTCCTATTTAAGCCCTCCAAATTTCGTTGCGATATACGAGTTGGCTCAAAAATTAGTAGGGGGGGAACGGACTTTAGACGGTCACTGTATAATGTATATATATATATATATATATATATATATATATATATATATAAGAAGAAATGAAATATGCAAAGTATTTAATAAATATTTTATTAACGTGGAAGAAAAACGTGCAAGAAAAATTCTTGTTGTCTTTTTTTTGTCAGAAGCTCAACGTTTTTTATCACAATGATATTTGCACAGAAGAAACAGAAAATATTATGGTCCTGAAGTCAAAAAAGCTAGTTAGTGGTTTTAATAGTATATCAACTAAAATAATACAAATTGTTAGAAGTTATTATAATTAGTATTTTCAAAAATTTTGAAACAAATTATTAACAAAATATAAATAATTCCCTGATAAGTTTAATATGCAGTCTTTAGTCCTCTATGAAGGCACCCGATCTATTTTCTGGACGTTTCGGGGGAAAGTCTACCCCCGCCTTCAGCAAATCTAAAAATAAAAAAATTAAAAGCAGAATATTTCTTATGTTTAGTATCAGAAATATAACCAGAATCTCTGACAGAATGTCAGATATTAGCCATTTTCGTTATAAGAAATATTCTGGTTTCAGTTTTTTATTTTTAAATTTGTTAAAGACGGGGGTAGCTGCAGACTTTGCCCCGCAACGTCCAGGAAACAATAGTTTTCAGTGTCGTTTCTCGGGTACCTTCATAGTAGACCCAGAACTAAAGACTCCAAATTAAACTTATCATTTTGATTTTGTTTTGTAACTGTAATTGTGGCGAAGATCCCAAAAATAGTTTTAAATAACAAACGTGAACGGACGTGGTCTCTGAAATTAAAATTAATGTTGATAATGATCAGAAGTGTTGCTTAATTAGATCTTAAAAAGACTTTTGATACAGTAAAACATAATATTTTATTTTATATATATTGATATAAGGTGTTAAATGTATTGTTGGTATCAACATTATTTAAGTAATCAAATACAGTTTGTTAAAATTGACGACTTCAAAAGTCCAGAAAAAACAAAAACTTGGTGGAGTTCCACAAAGATCCGTGTTAGGTCCCGTCCTTGTTCATGTATATATATGTATATATATATATATATATATATATATATATATATATATATATATATCTTGAACTGGTAGTGGGGTTGAAGCTCATATTTACACTCTGTAGAGCACTCTGATAATAACTGAATGCTCCAGATAAGAAGCAGTGTCAGCAGTGGATTAATTATTACTGAAGATGCTATTAGAGTATATTTACATTGCACTTTAAGAGGTGGTCCAAGACATTCAATATTGTGTGTATAATAAACATTATTATTTTTCGCACATATCAATAAAACACCGACTTACCGGTAAGTAAGTAAGCCCCAGTTTTCCATAGCTCCGGCGCTGAAGTCCGCAATGGCGATGAGGTCGATTTTCTGCAAGGGGTAAGCTATGTTAAAATATCCCTTGTAATATGGCAACACTTTGGTGGCTACTTCTAGAGCGAAAAGGCCTTGTTCCTTCTTTCCTGAAATTTAAGTTATGTTTTAAACAATATTAATACAAATAGCGCCATACTTTTAACGGAGAAAAGATGTCTAGTTCAACTATTTTCTTGTGGGGTGCCACAATGATCTGTCTTGGGTCCCATTTTATTTCTATTATAAATTAACGACTTCACAGACCTTAAGATAAACGGAACTTTCACATTGTTCGCGGACGACACTACCATTGTCTGGCGAAATAAAAATGAAGACTTGTTCAAAGAAGATTTCTCAAGAGGTCTGATCTTAATTAAGAAATGGTGTGATGCGAATCACCTTAGTTTTAATGTACCAAGTTGATAAGTGAGTGACAGAACCGCCATTTTGAAGTAAAAACAACTGAAACCAAAGCTCTCTATTATTTCTACTATACTTAAGCCAAAGCGGATATTTTTTTTTCAAAATTATGGGATAAAAATATACAGGGTGTTCCATTTAAAATAACAAAGCTGATGCTCATTTTCCCAATTTCCGAAGTTCATATGTTTTTTTTTGATAACAAATTCTGACGATTCAGACTAAATCCTAAAAATTTGTGTGTATAATTTTTTGATATCTTGAGAAATAAAGCGTAGAGACCCCGTTCAAAATATAACCGAACACCCCGTACATATTATTTTTTCAAAAATCGAAAATCGTTGAAAGGACAACAAATTATTACAGTCGATTTGTTGAAAATTTGAAATAAGCGTTATTAATTTTACTCACAAATAATGGACGCCATGAAATATTTGCATTATAACTGGTGAAACAAAGCTATATTGAATTGTCAAACTTGACATTTTTTTTAGTACACAAATAACCGAAAAGAAATATTTCCTTACAGTACAAAAATAAATATTTCCTAACAATTATTCTCCGTTGCCTGGCAATGACTAGTTGCAAGGAAATAATGACTATTTCCTTCAAAAATGTCAACATTTTTTAATGGTTTTCGGAAGAAGTATTTTTTTAACTGAATATAATGAAATTATTTAGATTTTGTTAATTTTGATGGATTGGTAGGATCTAAGTTTAATGAAACAACTTTTTTAATAAGCCGACGTTGCGAATAATATATATTCTTCCTCAAAGCTCTGAAACCAAGAGAAATCCATTTCAATTTTGACTTTTTTATAATTAATATTTTTAAAGACAAAACATATATACACACACAGAGTAAATAATATTATAAGTTTTCGTCTTTCAGTGTTGGTTTAGATAATTCTCTGGGTTTTGGAAAAGAATATATATTATTCGAAACGTTGGATTATTAACAAAATCATTATCATTAAAAACATCAGCGGCGGCTCGTGGTGAATTATATTAGGAGGTCAATAACAAATTTAAAAATAGGCATATTTGAACGGATATATCGACTTACGGACATTTGTTAATCAAAAATAACTGTCAAAGTTATGATAATAGTAAAATAGAATCGAGAGAGTCCACAGGGACAACTTTACATATTAAAGCGCGGGACACGAAAGAAAACCGGGCGATCCTTAAAAAAAAAGTTCATAGTGTTAAGCTAGCGGAAAAGTAAAATTTGTGTACGCAAATAAATTTTATGTTATTTTATTCGTTGTAATAGTTTGCCACTTCACCTATAAAGTGTGCCAGCTAAGCGGTACGGAAAATTAATCCAGGATTTAGTAAATTTCGCACTGGTCCACTTGTAATTGGGATGTGCCTAGAGTTTCCATGCGCTTGCCGCTAGAAGGTTCAAGCTATTTCCAGTGGCGCACAGTGGGCCAGAGGGACCCTGTGATCTTGAAAAACTCGAAATATGTTTAAATGACAAAAAATAATTTCATAAGTATTTGAATAATGAAAAATTGATTTTTTTGAGTTTATTTGACATTCATAAAACTTATTATTATACAGGGTAATCTCAAAAATATCTATATTACAAAACAGATCAGTCGTTTGAATTGACTGAAGTTAACAATGTATTGATAAATAATTTTGAAGAATAACCAAAATTTAGAAACGATTTTTAAATTATATTTTATATAATTTTATATAATTTATATATTTATAAACCTAGTAACAGTGTGTGTGAGAATTTGATTAACAGTTGACAAACTTTTTTATTTTTCATAGACTTTTATTTCTAGTAAAACAAATAAATAGTAACTATGGTTTAATTATTGATTCTTTGCTGTTACGTCATAATATGGCAACCGATGAATTCCATAAGATGACGCTTGGTGACATTCATGACGTAACGGCAAAGAAGTATCAGTAATTAAACTTTATCATTATACCTATAACAGTAACACTATATAAACTTATATAGTTCAATTTTTTTAACGTTCCCCTTTTGACATATGACAAAATATGACATTATTGACATATTTATATTAAAATTTGACATAATAATTGTCAATTAAAGGCTGTCAAAGGTCAAAACGGGGGAACGGTATAAAAATTGAACTATATTTATTTAAGAACAAACAAATAAAACGATATTATTAACAATAGAATAAAACTCATTTGTTAGCAAATAATATCGACAGTTATTCAGAATCACTGCTACTGTCACTACTGTCACGGTCGTTTAAAGATGATGGATTTGGATTAAATGATTTTAACAAATTTAATGCTTCTGGAACGAGTTTTTTCTTTACCGGCAATTTAAGTTTTCGTAAACTTGTAATGAAAGGATCGGAAGAAATCAACAAATTGTGGAAGACATCAATATTAGTTTCCACTCTGCTCATTTTTCTTGAACGATGTTCCCTGTATTGTCGATATTCTTTATTTCGAGCTTCTTGAGCCTCCTCCGATAATTGACCAATGGGCACAGGACATGATTGGATGATTTCTGCTCCATGGAGAAGAATTTTATGTATAGTGACAGGCATTTTATACCATGGATACAGATGTACAAATTGTTTGGCGGTTTCTAAGGAATACGATTTGAAACTGTTTATATCAATGTTAAGTCCGCTGGCAATTACTTGTAGGATTACAAAAAAACGATATAATAAATTTTGATCTAAACGTGTTATTTCGGCAGAAATTTTGAAATTTTGAAAAAGTTTTCGAGCGGTGTTACCGTCATTACTTGTCCCCACCCCTTGTTTTGTTTGATCTATAATTATACCTAAACGATTTCTAAAGTCTTTCTGAATTCCCTCTTTTTCTTCTTTAATTTTTATTTTATCTTCTCCACGAGCCTGCCATTTTTGTAAACTTAACCTGTAACTTATTTTGAGGAGACATTCAAGACAGCGAATCCACGCGTGTAACGTAGACATACCAAAATTTAAATATTGTTCCTTAATCGGTCTCTTTAAAATATCATCTATGGAATTCATTTGTGACGGTGAGGTCCCACAAATATAGCACGTTTGAGAAGATGTATCTGTCAAAGCACTGACCATTTTACCATCAATCATTGACATGATTAAACTATGATTTATGTTAACAGACACATGCTCACTCAGTACAACCCGAGTTTCGACCAATTTTTGTATTTCTGTATCCATGTTATACTTTTCAGTCTTAGATACTTGAATTGATTCTTTTAAAAACTGCATTTTTATAGGCCTGCAGTAAACAGTGGAAGAAGGCCGCGGATTTTGCCATACAAGAACTTTCTCATTTTTTAAATTTTTATAATATAATTCTAACGGAACCAAACAGGACAAAAGTAAATTAGTATCAAAAAACTCACCCTGAAAACCTTGTTTATACTCTTTTTGCCCTGAGCTACCATCACAACCCCATTTACTCAGCAAAGTAAATGTATTAGTATTTTGAGGAAAATTATCGGAGGAGAGGTCAAGTGCCAAGAACAATCTGGATACGGTATGATCCAGTAAAGATTGTAATGTGACAGAGACAGAGTGTTCAGTAGCAGTGATTTCTGTTGGATAGCAAGATTGTTTGGCCTTTCTTACAATATTGTATGATGGATACAAGTTTACATTACTTTCTTTTGCATTGTTTCTTAAGAGTTGATACTGACGCTTGGAAAGATTTGTATCTATTATCAAAGATAGTGCTTTTTCTGGAGACATCTGGAGCGGTGAACTTGTTGTATTGTTTTTATTTAATACTTTTAAATGTATAGCCAATAGACTTGCAGCTGCTGGCTTGCCGGAACCCCTCATTCATGAACCCCCCATTTCTGCAGCAAATACGAGCTCATCGGTTTCACATTCTCGCAGTTTCTCGGTTCTCTTGTACTTTCCACCATAACTTAAACTATTAAATGGTACCTTTGGTCGACCCAAAGTAGAATTTTTTGGCTTGGTGCACGTTATTGTAATATTTGTTTCCAGCCATGCCGCATGACTTGTCAAAAACCTATTTGCGTTTCTATTGGCCGCTTGCCATTTTTTTCGGAATTGAACGAAATAATTATGTGCCAAAGATTTTACCCGTTTTTGGTTCTGATCTCGACAATTTGCACATAAAATATTACATAAGATATCTTCTATGGCACGTTCTTGATGACGGGATTCATATAGTGATTTTATCTGAATTGAATGTCTAATTTCTAAAAAAAAAGCGCCATATTTTACAAATTTGTTAAAAAGAATATCTAACTCAGAAATAGAGAAATAAAAGTACAACGAAAGTGTAAAATCACTTAGCGATGTATTTGAACTTGGCCGCCATCTTGGTATTCAAAATGGCGGTCATTTCTAGTAATTGGGTAAGTACTTAATCTATTTTTCATAAAATGTTTTTTGTTTCACTGCAATCAGTCATTTATTAGGAGAGTTACATATATGAATATTGTGTGCTTGTGTGTTTTCAGAAAATATAAAAATTAAAATGATATACTTAGTTATCTAAAAAAATATTTTTTTGAAAAAGGAGCAGCTAGGAGCAGGATTTTATTATACAGCAAACATTATGAGATATTAGTAGAACTTTTAATAGTAATGGTAGTCCTAACAAATGCTAACATTTTAAGATATTGCTTAATAAAGTCAGAAAATAGTTTATTGTGATATTTTTTTATAAGCTGAATGCTGATTATGATCTGGTTGTCTTTAAGAATTAGTTTATCAGCGTCAAAAATGGATAAAAACTCACCTTCGATGGTTTCTTGCATTTTAATTTTTGTAAAAAGATAATTATCTTATAACTGCTCGATTTTTAGCCGACAAAACTATTAAAATATCATATAACAGTACAAGAATATTACTGACAAGAAACTTTGAAAATTATTTCTGTCATTACTATGACAACCACTCGACTTGTTACACTTGTTTCCGAATCTTCATGGCCTACTTAACCAATTTGTGATAATAAATAAAGGCAAAATACGAAAATGATTTTTGGACTTTTTAAATAGTTTAGGGTATTTGTGGCCCACAGTGTGGCGCCTATACATTTCGAGCATTTGTTTTCATTTCTATATAAATGCGTTGCGTTGAATTTGAATTATTATTTCGAAGTAACGATGGCCAGCAAAAGAGGAAAAACAATTCGAAGTGATGCACGTGAAGTTATTGCGAGCGTTATAGAGGCCTGTACTAAAGAAGCTGAAAATAATAGTTTTACTACTCCAATTCAAAATCGAACAGAACGCGCTGCATTTTACACTGGTGTTTCGGAAAGTAGTGTAAGAAAAATTCAAAAAGAACATAATGATCGCTCATGTTCTACTTCACCTTTAAAATCTCCTGGTAAAAAAAGACCCCGATTATCTTTCAAAGATAAAATTGACGATGGTGATTTTCAAGTAATTCGACGAACAATAGAAGATTTTTATATAAAGTTGAAGAAGGTTCCGACCTGCAAACCCCTACTTCGTGCTGTAAAGAACAAAATAGATTTTCCGTACGGGTATAAAACCTTAAATCGGCTTTTACGATCAAATGGTTTTGCTCGGCGCGAGTGCCAAAATAAATGAAAATTGCTCATTGAGAGATCAAATATTTTTCACTGGCGGGTGAAATATCTATCAATTGTAAGGCAGGAAGGACGCAATATTGTGTAGACGAAACTTGGGTAGATAATGATATAGTTGGCGCATTACCTTTCTGGAATGACGTCACGCTGGTTTCAAATAACGTATTTCTTATATTATTTATATTTCAGCGATGATTCCTAACCTAAACGTATGCAGTGATGTAGATAGGAGGGGTGCGTTCAGCACTGGCTAAAGCGAATTTAAAATTGGCATTTTCTGTACAGAAAGCGCTGCAACTTGTCGAAAATGGCTGGCAAAAAATTAACACTCTCATTGCCATAAAAAAACCCTCATTTTGCACACTTAATACAAAAATAACTATTATAACTTCAAAAACTAAAATTATTTTGCAAATAAGACTTTACTAATATAAATTCTTTCATCTTAGTCTTATTCTTTGTTTGCAATGTAATAAATTGACGCCAGTTACCCATTTTCATCAAAATTATTTTAATTCTCAATTATAGACAATACTGAAAAAATATTAAGAAAAGGGGAATAACGAACGATGAATCCTTTACCTCCAGAATGTTTCAAAAACAAAAAGAGGTAAAAACAAAAATCACAGATTACTTAAAGAACAAAATAAGTGATATGATCTATTGCGTGTATGCTAAAAATGAATATGTTACAATGCAGACTTTGCTTTAAAAACTAAAAGAGAGAAATTAATGTATAACTAACTAACTTTAAAAATAAAAACTACTCCCCTTCACTGTCTTCAGAATCAGAAATAAATTCTTCATCGTCACTGCTGTCTTCGTCGGTACTAATTACAAGTGGCGCAATGTCTGAAGCATCACATATCTGTATTGTCTTCCAAGCTTCTTGGATTACCCTTTCTGTGTGGCTGACATAATTTTTCCAATGCTCTGAAGATACTTCATTTATCGCTTTTTCCCACATGGCCAAAACTTCCGATGGTGTACCCTTCAGACTAGCAATGTATTGGTCGTATTTCCTCTTACACTCAGACCATACCATTTCAATAGCATTAAATTGACAATGGTATGGAGCAAGTCTTAGTATTTTGTGGCCCAAAGGTTTCACATATTCGTCAAGGTAGAATGTTTTTTCAATGTTACAATTTTTTTCTACAATGCTCCATATTTCATCCTTCATGGCCCTCTCTGGGAAGTCAATGTTCTTTTCTTTTAACCATCCAATCAATCTCTGCTTTGTCCATGATTTTCTTGGAATATCCTCTAAAAGGCCGGAATGATAGCTTGCGTTGTCCATCACTATCAAACTTTTTGGAGGAAGATTTGGTACCAGCTGATTTTTAAACCAATTTTCAAAATTTTGCTTGTTCATATTGTCATGATAATCTCCGCTTTTTAGTCCACTTTTAAATATTAAACTGGCCCCCTTAATAAATCCTTCCTTTGATCCAGCGTGAACTACAATATATCGATGACCTTCACTAGCTTTTTTAGAACTTGTAGACATAGTGTTATCCTGCCAGCTGTTTCTAAACGAACCTTTACTAAAAATCCAAGTCTCATCAATAAATACGGTGGTATAAGCATCTTGTCCTAGATTTTGATTTTTGACATATTCCCTCAAGAAATTGATTCTCTTGTGGACGATGTGGGGCAAATCCATCAGGTATTTTCTATTATTTGATTTCTTCCACTTAAAACCAATACTTTTTACGTATTTTCTTAGCGAGGTGATGGAAAAATTAAAATATTCATTTATCTCTTTTAGTTTTTTAAGCAAAGTCTGCATTGTAACATATTCATTTTTCGCATATATGCAGTAGATCGTATCTCTTATTTTGTTCTTTAAGTAATCTGTAATTTTTGTTTTTACCTCTTTTTGCTTTTGAGACATTCTGGAGGTAAAGGATTCATCGCTCGTTATTCCTCTTTTCTTAATATTTATGATTGTTGTATGGCTAAGTTTTGTTGCATTTGAAGCTCGTTCAATTATATTATCAGTTTGCGGAAGGATTCCATTTTTAGCTTGCTCTTTTTCCAATTGAAAAAAAGCCAAGATATTCAAAACTATTAGCTGTGATTGCTGATTATATCTTCGCGGCATCTTGCAAAAGTTTAAAAAGAATCACAACAAATCAATGTCAATTTTGACGAATATATTCTGAAAGACACATAACCAAAACCGGCATTGACTGTTGTAAAGAAACGACAATGAGTTTTTTCAAAATGTTTTTGTCACTGTCAGTTAACATAAATCAAACAAAAATAACCAAAAATGACGTCATTCCAGAAAGGTAATGCGCCAACTATATGACAGTGAAACAAATGCTGGCAAAGTGAAAGTGTTACAGATGTTGTTTAGGGAATCCGCTCTAGCAGTCGCTTTATTATAGTTCACGCTGGCTGGCTCAGAAGCCAGATTTGTTCCAGGTGCTGTTTTAGTTTTTCGCTCGGGACTAACAACTAGAGACTATCATGGACAGATGAATAGAGATAATTTTGAAAAGTGGTTGCTCGAGAAGCTTATATCTAACATTCCTCCCAAATCAGTTGTGGTAATGGATAATGCGTCTTATCATTCTCACGTAGACGATAAAGAGCCAACTAAATACTCTACAAAAGCTCATATGATATCGTGGCTTAAATCGAACAATCTTGTATGTGACCCAACATACAGAAAATATCAATTATATAAGTAGATGGCAAAATTGAAACGGTTATTGATGATTTAGTTATCACACTGGGATCTATAAGTAGTGACGACGAAACCTCATCATTTTCAGAGGAAGACAACGGTTTAGAAGGAATCGAACCATAGAATCACAGCCGTCAACCTCAAAAATGACTTAGTTTTGTTTCATATATTTTGTAAAATTGTTCATAAAGTAGCTGTCAACAAACTGCTTTAAAATAATTAATTTTCTGTTCAATACCGGGTGTCAAAAAATATCTTTGTTTCTGGTTTTTGGACTTACAAACTATGTGTTTTAGCCACGAAATAAATAAATATTTAGTGAAGGCATGTAGCTTTCAATAATTTGAAAAGAAGGTAAAATTAAATTGCACGTTTTAATTCAAACCTAGCCACATATAGACGGGGACACACATTTCACGTCCAGGGGTCTGTCAGGACGACTTTAAACAAGACAAACAATGGAAGACCTCTAAAAAAGGAAATATACATTAGGAAAGGTTTAGAATATAATATCTATTTAAGTAGCATAAAGTTATAAATGTGGGAAAAAAATTCTCTGAAGGTATGCTAAATTTCAAAGCCAATTTTTTTAAGGAAGTTGTACAAGCAGGCAAAAAAGCCAATATTATTTGTTATTAAAATATCAGGTAGCCATATAGGTAAAATAAAATTGTTCTCAATTAAATATTTTATCAATTCATTTGAATGTTGTTGGTGTAATTGGCAGTTGAAAAAAATATGGTTTAAATCGCCAAACTCTCCACAAAAACAAAGTGGGTCGTCCTTTATTCCAATCTTATGTAAGTGACTGGGAAAACGGCCATGATTCAGTTTTATACGACTTACTGTGGATACCAGTCTTCGGGGCATCGATTTGTTATAATACGAATGTTTATTAGGTATAATTCTATGTATCTTAAAATAGAAGGTATTACTGTTACTTCCGTAAGTTTGCCACTCACTATTCCACTTTTTTTTAATATTTTGTTTTAAGAAGGGATAGTAATCCTCGATACTTATAGTAGGATCTTGGTTATTATTTAATTGGGCATTCTTGGCTATGAAATCGACTTTTTCATTTCCAGTTATTCCAGAGTGAGCTTTAGTCCATTCAATGTTTTTGGCTTTTGCTTGACGTATTAAGTCTAATGTTCTTACTATAAATATGTGAGGGTAAATATTTGTATTCTCAATAAAATTTGATAACTTTTTAAGAACTGATTGTGAATCAGAGCAAATAATTATATAATTATAATTTTGAGTTAAAGCCCATTCGATTGCATAATAGATTGCTGCGGCTTCTGCAGAAAAAATGCTTAAATTTGGATCAAGTGTAAAAGACCACTGATAATTTGGTGAGGGGCAATAGAAAGCTCCACCTAAGCTGTTCTCAGTTTTTGAACCATCAGTATAAATAATAAGGTAATTTAAGGGGTATCTGGATATGATTTCTTTAAAAAGTATTTGAGTTGAAGTTCGATTTTCTGGATATGACGGAAAGGTAACTTCAGGAGTAACAAAAATGGTATGGTAGTTTATTTCAAATATGCTCTTAGTATTGTGTTCACCGCTTTCAATAAAATTAAACATTCGCAATTCTTCGTAGCCCTTTACTATCGGGGGTGCGTTTTTTTTGGCCCAATATCGTTCAGTAAGATTTGAAATAAACAAAGAATAAATCTTGTCGAGCATGCTTCTCTGTTTTATACATAATTTAAGTATAAATTTAGAAGCGAGGTACTCCCTTCTACACCAAAGAGGGGCTTCTAGTGATTCTACCAAAATTGCAGCATGATTTCATAACACCCAAACATATACGAAGTGCTTTATACTGAACTCTGTCTATTTTTTTTAAATGTGTATTACTTGCACAACCATAATCTATAATAGACCTTATATAGGTTCTATAAAAAAGTAAAGCGATTTGTTGGCCAGCACCCCAATTAAAGGAACACACCTGTCTCAAGAGATTTATACTTTTTTCCGTCTTGTTGACTATATTTGTAATTTGTTCCGCCCATGGTAATTTGGTGTCTAATATGATTCCGAGATATTTAAAAGATTTTGTTACAGGAAAGGAGAGACCGTTTAAGGTTATTCGATTTTGTGCTTCTATCCTGCGTCGGGTAAAAAACACAACCGTTGTCTTATTTGTAGATATGTTAAATCCATTTTCTTGGGTCCAATTTTTAAAACAGTATGTAATATGGTTAAGTTTACTAATAGATTGTGTAAGGTTCTCCTCAGTGGTATACATGGCAAAATCGTCCGCATATTGTATGCAGGTCACATGCATATCCCATATGGTATGTAGGTCTAGGGTATATAAATTAAATAAGAGCGGGGATAGGACGGAACCCTGTGGAATGCCTAGAGAAGTTTTTCTTGGAGATAAAAAGACTTGGTTTTTTAAACGTATAGTAATGCTTCTTTCTAAGAAAAGGCTTAAGATGGATTTAATAACAATTGCAGGAAATCCTATATATCTCATTTTTTCTGAAAGTATATTAAGATTAACACTTTCATAGGCATTTTTTATATCTGCAAATAAAACTCCTACACATTTGATATTTGTCAGGCCAGCATGTAAGTCAAGGACAAGATGTGAGATAGCTTCTGTAGTACCGAAACCAGGTTTAAACTCATACTGATTTGGAGGCATGTGCCTGTAGTACAACAACCAGTATTCCACTCTAAATTTAATTAGCCTTTCATAGGTTTTCGTTATGCTTGACATTAGATTTATCGGTCTATAAGACTCTGCACATGAAGGATCTTTATTTGGTTTAAGAAATAATATAACAACACTGTTTTTTAAATCACTAGGGACGTAAGCCTGAATCCACATATTATTAAATATTTTTAAAAGAAAAAGCTTTGCTAAATAGCCTAGGTTTTGTAGGATTGGATACCATATGTCGTCTTGACCCGGAGCTGTGTTTTTTCTTTTTTTTATAGCCTTGTCTAATTCTAAAATTGTAAACTTGTTTAGCAGGAAATGATCGTTTACATAATCAAAAGTACAATGTGAAATAGAAATAGAAAAAAATATCTAATATTGCAATTAATATTTGAAAAACTACAGAACTGATATTTTTCCAAAATTAACACATCAATGTAGTTATAGTAGGGGAGCCAGCACTGATTCCAGTGAACAAGATTTATCAAAATTTTAACTTATGCAGTTCGACTTTGGGCTATTCGGGTATGCCAAAAGTGACCGTTTGTCTCCGTCTGTCATATTACTTTGTACAGGGCGCGTCATTGTGAAGTACTATACAGGGCGTTTCCTAATTGCGTGCTAATGTTAAAGGGGCGGTGATTCTTGGACCTTTTGAAGAAAAAAGTTTAATATGAACCTAAAAGTCTTAACTTTGGAGATACAAGGTTTTAAAAAAACAATTTTTTTAAATCCTAATTCTGATGCTATTATAGATAAATAACTGTGTGAAATTTGATACACGTATTTTATGCATAAAAGGGCATTTTTTATTAACAATCAATTTTTGAAATTTCTACCAGTGGCGTGCATATGTACTTAACCTGGGTAAATCCGTATGCTCCTTAATGCATAGAAGACGTATATCAAATTTCATGCAGTTACCTACAACAGCATTAGAATTGGGATGAAAAAAAAATGTTTTCTTTTTAAACTTTACCATCCTGTATCTCAAAAGTTAAGACTATTAGGACTTAATAAAAACACGCCCTTTAACATCAGCGCACGCAATTAGAAAACGCCCTGTATAGTACTTCACAATGACGGCCCCTGTATAAAGTAATAAGACAAACGGAGACAGACGGCCACTTTTGGCATACCCGAGTAGCCCAGAGTCGAACTGCATAAATTCAAATTTTGATAAACCTCGTTCACTGGATCTGATGCTGGCTGCCCTTGTAAAATCTGGACTTGTAAATCGTGTATCACTATACTGCGTAGTCCAATAATAGTGGACGTAGCCCGGGAACCGTTAATGACAGAAATCAAGAAAAATCAAAATTAAATCATTTTAAAATTCGAAAGTTCGCCGTTTTTGCAACACAAAAGAGATATAGAAGTGCGGAACACGAAAGAAAACAGACAAATATAGATACTAAGCATAGTTACATTTTTTAATTATCTGAAGTGCGTATAGTCAAAAAGGAGTGCTATATTATTTAAAGAACGACGGGACACCACTGGTTTAAAGAAATTTCTTGGCGACCTTCCTAAACCGATTGACTCCGCCCCGTTTTCTTTCGTGTCCCGCACTTTACTTGTTAAATTTTCAATGGGTTATAACGAAAAATCCAGAATATTTTAACTGTATAAAATCCACAAAACGGGTTCAGGTGTTTTAATACCACCAATTTTGGTTACACTTTTATTTAAGATCTTAGATCTGATGAAGCCACAATGTTGGAGAAACAATTGTCATGTGTCTCACTTTTTCAAAAAATAAATTAAGTGAAAATTTAAAACAAGTGTTTTCGTTTACCTAGTTAAATTGTCGTATTTGATTGTTGAGATCGAGGTTTTCGTGATTAATTGATCAAAGCGTTCACTTAGAAACTGAGGTGTTGGGTTCGAATCTCAGAGAAGACAACTTAACCTATTAAATGTTAATAAATTTGTCTCAATGCGGATTAAATAGTTTACTAGTAATATAAACATAAAAAATCTTCTGGGATACCTTTTGGTGTATAAACTCGAACCAACACTCCGTCGCTGGACTTATCCTCGACGTAGTCGTATTCACCGATCACGACAGCCACAAGGTACGTCGACATTACGGGCGTTTTTTGGAAAACGTACTTGACGACGTCGGACGTTTGTTCTTGTTTCTTGACGGGCATGTTGGATAGAGCTACCCGATTTTTGGGCACAACCAGACTAATGTCGAACGTGGCTTTTAGAGCTGGTTCGTCCCAACAAGGGAAACATCTGTAAAAAAAAGAAGACACATTAGCCCTGATTCAAACAATAATTCAATCAATGAGTTCAGAAACAAAAATTTAGAAATAATTTGATAGGTGTGAAAAGAACCCACAAAACTTTTTAGATAAATTCTAAATTTGTCATGATTACAGCAGCCCTAATAAGATATGAAGAAAGAAAAGTTTTAGTCATGTGAGGTTGATACCTTGAAGTTGAAGAACACTTTTATAATAAACAAAAATATTGTTATACTGGGTGTCAACGAATTTATTAGCCAGACGATAACTTTTAGAGTATTTGATGTATCAAGACGAAATTTCGTATAGGTAAACGGTACATAAAGAGAGTTTTCGCATATATTTCACTTTTTCGATTTTTAAATGGAACACTCTGTATATTTTTACATTTTTTGATTCCTGAGACAATTCTGAATCAGAATGTGACATTTTAAAACCTTTCTACCTACTTGATTTTTAATAGCCATTTTTAAAATTGCATCTAGGTGGCCATGACCGGACGCAAATTAATCTAAGAACCTGAAATGATGACAGAATAATACAATCGCTAAGTTTTAGTGATTAGTCTGATAGCTAGGAACAAGAGAAGTCGATAAAATCAAATTTTTGTGTCTTACTATTTTTTTTCAAATGGCGACCCTTTTTAGACAAGCACTTTTTAAAATGTGGATTTTTCTGCGAATCTAACGTTATTAACTTTTTTGCGATTGGATTAAAAATAAGCTCAAAAATTAAATATTACTAAGAAAAATACTCGATAATCAATTATTTACTTTTATCTATGTAACAGCTGGGGCTGTTACATAGACATATAACATATCCCCAAATAAAAAAATCGAGAACAGTGAGATCCGGTGAACGGGCGGGCTACCGTATTTTTTTTATTCAATCATTTATTCCCAAGAAACAATATTGTTTACAGTAGGGAACTAATTAACAATAGAAAAATATAAAAATGTATACACATTGTTATAAATTATGAATAAATTAAAAATTGTAAATAATACAGGGAACTAATTAATAACTAATATAAAACACATAAACGTATAAACATTATTATTAATTACAAATAAATTAAAAACTGCAAACATTAAAAAAATATACCATACGTGAAGATATTAATTCCTCAAAAAATATTTCTTTAAGTGTTTTTTAAAAGTATCAATTTTGTTAATATTTTTTAATCGTGTTGGTAGATTATTGTAATAATTAACCCCACTGTGTAATAAACATTGTTTGCCAAAATCACTTTTAAATTTTATGGTGGAGAAATAATCGGTTTGTCTTGTATTATGGTGCGTCCGGTCATGGCCACCTAGATTGATGCTTGATTTTAAAAATGGCTATAAAAGATCAAATAGGCGTAAAAAGTTTTTAGAATGTCACATTCTGATTCAGAATTGTCCCAGGAATCCAAAAATGTAAAAATATATAGAGTGTTTCATTTAAAAAATCGAAACTGGAGTCATTTCCGGTGAAACCGGAAGTGACCGGAAAGTGAAAAATATGCGAAAACTCTCCCCCTTATTTACCTATACCAAATTTTGTTTTGATACATCAAATACTTTGGCCGCAATAATAGATTCGTTGACACCGGTATATATATATATATATATATATATATATATATATATATATATATATTTATATATATTTATATTTATTTATATACATATATATATATACGTATATATATATGTATATATATATATATATATATATATATATATATATATATATATATATATATATATATATATATATACATATATATATATATATATATATATATATATATATATATATATATATATATATATATATATACATATATATATATATATATATATATATATATATATATATATATATATAGGGTTATTAAGTTCATTAAAAGTTTTTGATGATGCCATTTAGATAAAAATTTCAAATTTTGGGATTAAGGTAAGGGTACTTCTTTTTTGAAAATATTTCAACTTCCTGTCACTTCCGGTTTAACCGGAAGTTGGTATCAACTTGCTTATTTTAAATGGAACATCCTTGTATTTTATGATATTTTTGGATTCTACGGAGAATTTTAATGCTATTTTATGTACCATGGCCTATACTTAGGTTTAAGCGTTCTTAAGATATTTGACCTTGAACCGAAAATGAGCCTTCGGGGTACCAAATTTTAAAATCTATATTTTTGTAAGTTTTGAAGATATAATCTTCATATTTTGCAGACGATCGGTAAATAATCTTAGGTTTCTATTTTTTTTATTGAATTTGTCTATTTTTATACAGGGTGTCCTAAATTCAGCGGCAAACATTCACATTTTCAAAGCCGCTAAAGTCCGTTTTTTTAAACTGGACATCCTATAACTTTATGCACTATCAAATGTAGAATTTCATTTTCTATCGAACTGTATTAAGGTTCCCTATACCTATTCGTAACCATTTTCGAAATAATTGGGTTTTATAAAAATATCGGATTGCTTTTCTTAAATGTTTACATGTTGCAATGGTGAGCCATGGAAAAACAATTGAGATTTAATATCCAATATGACACATGATTAGTATACATTATTTATCGAAAGCTGTCAGTGATAAACTAAATCGAAATTCTAAATGATATTCTCAATCTATTTTATATTCATGGAGAATGTTACAAAATTTTGGAGAGAACGTGTCGTGTGTTTAACCCTGATTTGCCGCCAATGAACAAGTCTAAATTCAAGAGGATTGAAACGAACTTTGCGTTTTGGCAAGGTTAAAGTAAAAAAAATGTTCCGAAACCAGTGACAAATGCCGATGATAACATAATAAACACATTAGCTTATTTCCACGCAAGCCCGGCAAAAGTAATACTGTCTGCAGAAAACGATTTGGGAATTTCTTCTTCATCTGTCCAAAGAGTCTTGAGCGAACATCATATGCACCCCTTATTCCTTCCAAACGTGCAAGCCTTTGAGACCTGGTGATGACGTCCGACAAGTATAATTTTACGAATTCATGTTTTGAAAAATTCAAAAGGACCCTCAATTCCTTTCAAAAATATTTGGACCGATGAAGCGAAATTTTCTAGAGAAGGAATAACAAATAGCAAGAAACGAACATTTCTGGGCAGCAGAAATTCCGCACGCTTTACGCGAAACGCGTTCTCAAGAGAGGTTTAGCTTCTATGTTTTCGGTATAGTATTAAATGATCAGGTGCGGTACTGTATTTATGAAGACAATTTAAACAGTGATAAGTATTTGGAAATTCTACGAGGGACGGTTTCTGAATTTATAGAAGAAATTCCTATTGGTGAGCTGCAAAATTGTTGGTATAAATTAGATGGTATGAGCACATAATTCCACTGCAGTTTATCTCCAATTATCTCGAATTTTTAAAGATCGTTGGACACACCCCTAGACTTTTATTTATGGGGATTTATCAAAGGTAAAGTTTATGCTTCCCCAGTAAATAACCAACAAGATGTACTGGACAGGATACGAACAGCTTTTGCCGAATTAGAAAACGGACAAATTCAACGGGCCACAGCAACTGTACAAAGAAGAATTGATGTGTCTTCAAATGAACGGACAGCATAGAACATTTGTTATAATTCAATTTTATTATTTTATTTATTTATTGTTGATTGTTAGATTGCTATAATTTTTAAGTTCACTAAAACAAGTTTAGAACGGTCTCGAACTCTAGTAGATACTTGTAGTTTAGATAATGCAAAATATTATTACATTCCACAACCTCGACTTTTCCGAAATTCGTAAAATATTCTTCGTTTCAATCCTCTTCATATTCTTCCTTGTTCATTGGCCATAAAAATGAGGGATGTTTTCATTAAAGAAATATGGCATGTTCTCTTCATATTTTGGTAATATTTCCTTGCGTATAGATAAATAATTGAGTAGTATCAGCTTTGATGCTGTATTTCTTATTTTAATTCGGAAAGTTTTGAAATCAGCTGTCATGTTGAATAGAGAAACACAACAATTGTTTTTCCATGGCTTATGTACGGCAGGGTGTAGCATTAGCAACAACACACAGTTTAGAAAAATCTTACCACTCCGATGGTTACGAGAACAGGTATAGGGTACCTTAGAAATCCATAGAAAATGGACTCAGGCACTTAACCGAACCAAGAGGAACCAACATAAACACATAT
>JAUTXW010005132.1:0-40000 GCA_030620095.1 Kuschelorhynchus macadamiae
AGCCACAATCATTAAAAAAAGTATTAACTATAGAATCTTACACACCCCACAGTTAAATAAATTTCCAGATACACAAAGTTTAATTATTAAAATCATTAACCTTAAAGTAATAAATATCTATTCAATACCCAATGCAACAAACTTCCGAAAGGAAATAACAAATATTTTAATCGCGGGGGATGGTACGATGATCATTATGGGAGACCTTAATGCTCACCACAGGCTATGGGGCAGTAGGGAAAACAACACGAAAGGTAATATCTTGGCGGAGGCAATTGAAGGAAGAGATTTGGTGGTGATGAATGACGGAAGATCGACTAGGCTGATCCCCCGGGAGGCGAACCTAGTCCACTTAATTCAACATCGTACACATGGACATCAGCTCAAAAACAATATGGAACATCATTCCAGATTGTGGAAGTAGTGACCATTACCCTACTATGTGCTCTATATATCAACAAACAAATAGGATGCAAACAGATAACCCAAATGTTCAAGGAAAAAAAATATTAAAAAGCCAATTGGCCTCTTTATAATTATAAAGCGGATACTGCCTATGGTAATTTACCAAACAACATCTTCTACGAAACTTTTGAAAACAACCTTAATATGATCATTGCGGAAACAATACCTAACCAACAAGAAGGCAAGAAATATAAAATATCTAATCGATGGTGGGATGGTGAGTGCCCTAATGAGGGCAAAGGAAAGAAAAAACAGCAATCGCCACATTTAGACTGACGCCAATCTAGAGAACTTTATGAATGCTAAAAAACAATAGCCACTACAAAAAAGATTTTTGAAACAACGAAAAAAAACAAAATTTAGAACATATTGCTCAACTCTGAATCGGGAATCAAACATCAAAGAAGTATGAATACAGTTAGGAGATTCGCACATACACAGGTTAATAAACCTTACCCGAAACTTCCCAATCAGCAAATAGCAACCGAAATCTTGGACGGGCTTACTCCCTGTGTAATTGACCCCCAGTTCACGTTAAGACCATATGATATACAAGAGACAGATTATTTTAACATTAATGATTTAAAATATGCTATTACAAATAAAAAAGATACAGCCGCTGGCCTGGATAATATTACATATTCTATGATTACGCATCTTCCAGAAATAGGATTAAACCACCTTCTTAATATATGTAATGACATTATAAAAGGACAAAACATACCAGAAGCATGGAAAAAAACATTAATAATACCTTTCCCCAAATCAAATAGAAATCCGAAGCTAACAGACAGCTATAGACCAATAGGGATGAGTTCTTGCATAGGCAAAACCTTTGAGAATATGATGAAAAATAAAATAGAATGGTCATTAGAGAACAAAAAATGTTTCTCACCATACCAAATGGGTTTCAGAAAAGGTATGGGAATAAATAATAATATTGCATATATTACTACATTTATACAAACGGCCTTCAGCCAAAATCAAACAGCTATAGGAGTATTTTTGGATATAAAATCAGCCTATGACAATGTGAACATATATCAACTATATGAACGCCCCCTCCGAAGCAGATATCCCCCCCTCCTCTAAGCAGCGCAATTTTCAGGATCTTGAAAAATAGATGTCTATATATTAAAGATTCGAACAACAACATCATAGGTCCAAAAACAGCCACCAAAGGACTGGTCCAGGGTTCCCCCCTAAGTCCCATCCTCTTTAATATATACTTAAAAAACCTTTTTGATACATTTTTAGAAGCTGCTTTAGATGATACGGACAGCCGGCTTATTGGCTATGCTGATGATCTGGTATTGATATGCAAAGGCACAAACGTCATACAAATGACAAATAAAGTAAACAACTATTTAAACTTAAACTTAAAACTGTCACAGAACAAATGTGAGGCAGTTTGGTTTAAACAGTCCCGATATACACAATATCCTCCAAATTTATACATAAAAGGATCGCCAATCAATTATAAAGATAATATCAAGTGCTTGGCAGTATATTTGAACAGACAGCTGAAATGGGACAGTAGACATATAAACGAAATAATTATCAAAGCAAAAAAAGGATTGAAACTCATGAGGGTGTTTTGCGGGACTTGGTGGGGAGCAGACCTAAAAACGCTGCAAACAGCCTTCGGAGGGTTAGTTAGGTCCCACCTAGATTTTGGCGCCATATTTTTAAAACCAACCACAAAAAAAACATTAACAGAATAAATACCATTTTTCATCAAGGCCTAAGAATAATTACAGGCTGTATGAAATCCACTCCGGTGAATGCACTTCTGGCAGAGACCACGGAACTTGATCTTGAATCTAGATGTAAGTGGCTTGCACACAAATTTCTTATCAAACTTTTAACAATAGATAATAACCCCATAATGTAACTACCTATTCAACTAAAACAAAATTTAACTAGCAACCATCCCTCAAACTATCTGGTAAATGCATTGGACCAAATTGAACCATTTTGGGAACACTTAAGAACAAGTGACATCCTGCCGTGTTTTGAGATAGAATATGAATATCAAATACAGAAAATTCCAATAATTAATCTAAATTTGAAAAAAGACAATGGAAACAATAATAGAGAATTTTTGGAACAAACAGAAAAATACTGTAACGAATATACCTTTGTATACACCAATGCATCAAAACAGGGGAATCTGTGGGATATGGTATCCATATCCCAGAACTAAATTACAATTTTTCAGGAAAACTGCCAGGGAAGATAAACATATGTGCAGCAGAAACAGTTGCCATTAATGAGGGAATCAGAATGTGCCTAACAAAAAACATCAGTAAATCCATCATCTTTAGAAAACCCACCATCGATTCAAACAATGACTATATCACCCTATATATCAAAAGATTGATCTTAGAAACAACATCAGATATTCAGCTAGCATGGATACCAGGACATGCAAATATCATTGGCAATGAAACGGTGGACAAACTGGCAAACATAGGAAGGGAACTTAACATTCCCAAAAGTCTACAATTGAATAAGGGAGATATAAGTAACATCTGTAAAAATGAGATTAAAGAAAAATTTATCAGATATTGGCAAGCCTCCAGAAGGGAAAAAGGTAAATTTCATGCACAGGTTCAAAGAGATTTTCCCAGGAAACCGTGGTTCGAAACAATACCATATGTAGATAGACGACATATAACTACAATAATAAGAATGAGAACAGGGCACTGCCTCACTGCTGAGCATTTACATTATATTAAAATAAAAGAATCCCCACTCTGTGAGTGTGGACAAACTGAAAACCTTGATCATATTTTCTTTGAATGCCCGTTAAGGGCAATTCCGGGGGTGGACATGTATGAATGTCTTAGACAAAGTGGGTTAAACACTCCATTCAATATTATATCGGTTCTAAACAATATAAATATCTCTAGAGTCAAATCCCTGATTACATTTTTAAAGAGAAATAATATCAATTTAAAAACATACCATTGTTATAATGAAACCAAATAAGTTTAGGTGAAACAAATCAATTTGCATATCGTAAAAACAAGAACAGGTAAATTTGCCCTACCAGCTATGTGTACCGTGTAGTGGTGTCTAGTAATTGTTGTCCTTGTCGTGTGGAAGAATGGGGAGTTAGAGAGTGAAAGACTAACATTCCTGGGAAAAAAAAATAAATAAAAAGGAAATAAATTAAGAAAAGAATAATAATAATAGTAAGAATAAATAAATAAAATACCAAAAAAAGAAGAAAGAAAAGGGAAGAAATAAAGAAAGAAAGAAAGAAAAAGAGAGAAGTACTAAAGTAAGAAGATAATGGGACCAGAATGATCCAAGAATCAGACTGCCTGGACCCAAGGGAGAAGAGCTAGCAAATTGTCATAGCACATGACAGCGCCATAAAACAAAACTGAACTGAACTGATCTTATTGGAAACCAAATGTGGCTTTGGTTGTTTCCAATTTCTCAAATAAGTCTAATTTTTTGCTCTTATCACATTGATGTAATAATTTATCATTTTCGGGGATGGAGATATTGTAGTCTGAAGACAACAAAAGATTTGCAAAAGAAGACTTGGTGTTCTATACATCAGTGTTTTTATATTTATTAAATAAAGAAAGATGTTCCTGTACTCTGGTGGAAATCTTTCTACCCGACTATCAACAACAGATTTTTTAAACAGTCCAAGGGTTTAGCTATGGGGTCTTATTCCCGTTTTTAAGCGAAGTCTTTATGAAAAGTCTAGAAAGGCGAAATTTTGAAAGTTCTTTTTAAAATAAAATTATAGCTTATAAGAGATACGTTGACGACATTTTTGTTTAATTTGGTCTGAAAATGATCGGGACTTTAAAGCGTTCCTGGATTATGTTAACAATCTACACAACATAAAGTTCACATTTGAAATAGAAAATGAAGGCAGGCTCCCTTTTCTTGATTTGCTTTTAGTACATGAACAGAACAGAATTAAATTTGAAATATACCGTAAACCTACTTCAACAGATAACATCATACAACTTTCATGAAATTCTTATATCGACTGTTCAATATACCCCTTTGTAGAAATTCTTTTGACAACGATTTAAATATCATTCAAAGCTTAGCTCTTAACAATGGGTTTCCAATGAAAACTTTTTACAAGATATACTATAAGTTTGTGAATAAATATAAGCTTTCTTTCAACATAATACATAATAACGGGAGCAGAGCCCGGAACTTTAGATCAATGACATTTTTTGATGACTGCTGTAACCAATTTGCAAAATTCTTTAAACCTTTTAATATAACAATTGCGTTTAAGACTGTAAACAACTTGAGAAGACATTTGGTTAAACTAAAAGACATAACAGATCTTCTATTTAACTCTGGTGTTTATTCTTAAAATGTTTTGATTATCCCGCCACCTACGTAAGAGTAGTAGTAGTTCGGGTAGAAAGATTTCTACCCGAACATCTTTCTTTATCTAATACATACAAAAACACTGATGTTTCCAATATCAAGGCTTCTTTTGTAAACCATTTGTTGTCTTCAAACCACATTTTCTCCATCCCTGAAAATGTTAAATTATTACACCAATGTGATTGAATTAGACTTATTCCAGAAATTGGAAATAAACCAAAGCCAAGAAAAGCCCCATTTTTAATTGACTTAACGATGTTTTTAATTGTGAACCACATTTGGTTTTCAATGGTTGGCTTTAACTAACATCAATTAATACAAGCTCTTAGATTGTCAATTGTCAAGTTGCCCTTATGTCATAATTTAAAATATTAAATTCATATTATTTATCATTATGGATTAAATAGATATTTTTAACTACACACTATGTATAATAATTAGTAATCGAGAAGGATACTCTGCTTTTTTCATATGCTTAAATTGCAATTTGCTTTTTTTAAAGATAAGTAATGGATGTCGCAAATTTTCTAAACACAAATATTTCTGCATAGAAACATTGCATAAAACATGCCAATGTGAACACCATAACGTGCGTGACTGCATCGATAGACCTTGATCGATTCACACTGCAGATTCTTCTCCGTATATGAACGCACACTAAGTAAAGTTCCATGATATAGTAAACGGAAGGTGTGATATCTAGACGGTCTTAATGCGTCCGGTTTGCGCAGTGACGTCATTGCGTGTGTAGATTTTTAAATTGCTTATGGAGATGCTTGTTTTTTCTAGCGTTTAGACTTTATATTACCATTTTTTTCGGTTAAAAATGTTTTTCTAATGAATCATTGACATATAACTTATTAAAACTAAAAACTTATGATATGGTAGTTATATATTTATTTAATAAAAATACAAAAAACACGCTAAAGAAAGAGTTAAGGTTGTATAAAATCCTACAGTATTTAATTTTATACTGTTATTTTGTTTTACATGCTTACATTTAGTTCAATTTAAAACTATAAAATGCTATAATATCTGTGTTTTCTGATAAGTACAGGGACGTAACTAAATCCCATTTGAGGGGAGGAGGTACTAAATCTAGCTTTGCGTTTACACAAGCGTGTCCATTCACGTAAACATTTTTTGTCTTTAGGTAAAGTAAAAACCTTATATTCCTATCAAAATTCTTTGCCTGATTATCCACGTCGCACCTGAATACAGCACACCTCATATTTATTGTTTAATTAAATAAATACAAAAAAGGACACAGAAATCAGCAAACACTTTTAAACATCAACTCAAAATGCACTGAAATCACATGGCCAAAGGTCAATGACAGCCGGCGTTAATCACGCGATGACGTAGTGATGCTTAACTTTGCCGTTTCTGAGTTGGAATCCATGGATAGAGTTCTGCGAAGCGCAACTCATATCACAGTCATGCCCTACCGCTATGGTCTCCGTACTAAAATTAGCAATTCTATTTCTTAATTTGGTTTTGCATTTTAATCTCGAATACTCTCGAAATCCGCATTACAATATTCAAATTCTGCTGTATACAAGCTAATATTTCCATTAAATGGCAACACAAGCTATAGATATGATGAATTTATAACACTGCCTGATGAATATGCGAAGTATAATCTGTCTTCGAAATTACATACGTGGTTCGTGAATGGTTAAAAAAGAATATCTTAAACTCTTATATAAACCGCTAAAATCAATTTAAGAAAAACGAGTTATACCGAAATGCCGTAAAAGAGATAGAAACCCATCAGGTTTTTGGATGTTTTATATAAATAACATAATAGAACACACAACCACGCAGAACTGAAATAAGTATAGCGTTGGTAAATCACGAGCAAAATGGCCGATAGAGGCGAAGGTGCTGGTAACCAGTCGTTGAATGATAAGACCACAGCTTAACCCATGTTAAGCTGTGATAAGACCACTTTGCAATGAACTATATAACATTATCAAGCAGATGTATGCTAACGAATTATAAACTAGTTCTTAGTAAATTAGGAAACCTTCTTTTGTTTGATATTAAGACAAATTATGCTTAAATATAATAAATTACGTGAAGTCAAGTATTATTTGTGTAAAATCCATAATAAATTTATAGAAGCTTAACTCAGGCGTGCACACTAAAACCATGACGGTCCAATTTTCTGACTGAATAATCGCCAACAGGCTTATCAGGATTGGGAGCGTCATATGGAAAATTTAACACATATTTGGCAATAAATAATTCCACATAATACTACCATTCCTGGAATATATAGCGAAATTCTAAGTGATTCTTTTATCCATATTTACGATAAGTTGGGTATTAATATAAGAGGAGCAGTAAATAAACGAAACTCGAAATGTATTTGCAGAGTATTTTTATTTTTACTGTAAAGCAATAATAATTAAATAACGTCGTAATGTGGAGATATAAGTTGTAGCTCAATTGAATTATTGTTTTATTGTATTAGACATAGTCATTTTTTAGCTGAGGGTCAGAAACAGTATTAATAATGCAAATGGAGAAGAAAGGAGGAACTACTAATTTGGTGAAACAAGGGTTTTTACAAAGCATCATGTGGTACCAACTGATAACGTTACGATATTTTCGATTTTTTTAGTTTTTATGAAAGTAGAAGTTCGTTTTTAAAAACGAAAAAATCTGATTAAATATGCAGTGTGGGTCTTTATTGTACCCCCTCCCCGCCTTAATTCTTTTTTGTATCAGCTAAGATAAAAACTCTTCAAAAGCAAATTAAATACTATTTTTCTGCGTATTTTTCATGCTTGAAAAATTTTAAGATAGAGCTGCGCACTATTTTGAAGAAAAAAGTTAGTTAAATACCTGGAGGGGGGGGGGCGAGGAAGTCGAGTAGCTTATATTTTGAATCAAGTCCAATTCATACTCAATTGCTGTACTTCTCGATATACATGGTGTTCTAATATTAAATAAAATAGAATTTTTCTCCTTTATAAGACTCCCTGTAACTAGAAAAATACTAAACTAAAGCCCCACGTACATAAGGATATTATTTTAATTTGGGATCACGTGAGGTATAAAATCCTTGAGTTTTTTAAGGTTTATAAAATCTGTATTTTCCATTATTTTTTAGCTTCTGGCAGATTTACGAATGGCCGCAGTTTTGAAATGGGTAATTCTAATGAACAATATTTTTAAATCAGTTAAGGCTAAAAAGACCTTAACAAACATGGAAGTGCTACTCGACCTTCTTTGCTTTAATTATTATTGTTGAAAAGTTAAATAGTAAAAAATTGAAGTTTTTATTTCGACTGGTTCAGGAAATAAAAAATCGATAAATTTCCTTTACCCGAAATTTCCCTCGTTATGACTTTTTTTCCATTTCTTAGGAATAGTAAGGTGTGACTCAATTTAGTTCAGTACATAGTTTCAGTATATATATGTATTACATATGCTGTCCTTTCACTTATTGGGCGCCATTTTGTTCCATCGTATTGGATTCCTACAAATATTTTACCATTTTCTTTCTACCTATGCCACACTTGACTTTTGGGCATAATTTAAAATAAATTCAATAAGTAGTTTTTATATTGACACATACCGCCATTTTGCTACGTCATGTTGAATTCGTACTAGTTTATCCCATCTTCACATCAAATTTTTCTGGAAAATTTAAAGTCAATAGAACAAGATTTTTTTAAGTCGATTTTTTAATTTTTTTGACAGCCATTTTATTTATTACCTACTCCGTTTATCCGCAGATATTTTTATTTATTGTCAACGTTTCGCAAATTTATTGTTGCATCCTCAGGGCACAGATTTTTATATCCTACATGAAACCCATATTATCAGTCTTTACCTACTCCTCTGATCCGCAGATATTTTCTAATTTCAAATAATACAACACTTTAACAACAAGAAGGTCGTTAACGAAAACTATTTAGAAAAGTAATATCTGGGAAATATCTGCGAACCAACGGAACATGTAAAGACTAATAATATGGGTTTCATGGAGGATATAAAATCTATATATGAGAATGCCACAATAAAGTTGCGAAACGTCGAAAATTAAAAAAAAAAAAAAAAAGCCTTTGGTTTTTTCTACTGTATTCCCAGCTAGCTAAAGTAGCTATAACTGTTTCTGCTACTACCCTTTAAGAGTTGTTACGTATTTATTAATTAGTATTATGTATGTATTTGTTACTGCGAGTAACTTAGTACAGTACTTTATAGTAATATTCCATGTAAAGTAAGTATATAATAACTACTGCCAAGCAACTACTTACGGAATTGACTCCAAGGTCGTCATTTCTTTTTCGTGACATAATAGTAATTATTTAATGTTACTGTTTCTTATCTGTTTACTAAATTACAACATTTAAGTATCAATACCTTCTTAAACCTTTCAGAGACTACTCCATTACGTTCAAATGTACTCCTATAACGTATTAATATCAAGTAAAACGAATTGTTGCAAAGTAGAAAAAGTTATCGTCTAATGTTACTTTAAACTGGCTATTACCAGTCATTATTCTTCTGTTGTAACTTTGAAGTAAGAGTTACAGTAATTATTTACTACAAGTAACCTATTACCTCTTGTACTTGAGGTTCCGGAGATAGGGAGCGCTGGTACGAGATTCGGCTACACTCACTTACAAGAACAGGGGCGACCTTAGACAAGGATTCCTTGTCTAAGGCGGCGACAATGTTCGGCCATATTGCTGCTAAAATCGTTTTGTTTACTTTCTGCCTACGTGGGTTTCTTATGTGGTTTGTTGTTTGGGTGTATTGTTTATTAGTTTCTGTAATTATTGAAGTGAATATTGATTCAAACAATAAGTTCTGAACCATTGGCCATATGGAGAAATGTGTTTGTAATTATAAAGTGTTTGTGATGAATTTGTAAATGACTATGACCGTAAATGTCTTAAGTTTAAGTTTATTCCAAGAAAAGTTATTAAATATTGCACATTATTATCTTTTGGTTTTATTTTCCTATAAAAGGCAATATTGTTTCATTTCTTAGTGTATGTTTTACTTCATTCAGCACCTAAATAAGGCAGAACTACTCAAAGATTAGCATAAAAGAAACTTTATTTTGTACGCCTTCTTCAGTACATATTACATTACTAAATTCACTTGGCAGACAACTCTAATTAATCGCTTGCACAAATATTGTAATTTGTTAAAAATCTAAATAAAAAAGTAAGTTTGCACTAGATAGTTCGAATAGATTAATAAAGTAAAACATTAACATAACGCTACATTTACAACAGACACTGATAGAGGTTGTCAATGTAAAGGCGAGAAATTTAAATTTTGAATTTTTTCTGTACTCCTGTACACTAAAATACTTTCATACCTCTTAGCTGATCCAATTTTGTTATATTAATGTGCTAAAGTTAATTAATTTAGTTATATTTGAGAAAAACTAAGCATAATATGTGTGCGCCCATTTAAACCTTTAAAACGAAAAATAAATCCAAACAAAGGGTTATGGTTACGACAGAATTATAGAAGTGACTCAATTACCGCAACTGTCCGCATGCTACGACACGCTACGCGCACTACGCATTAAATTTTAAAGAACCGGCGGAATGTTTTGCAAATCGTAACCGCTTGGTAATAATATATAGTATCGTATTAATGGGAACTTTGAAGATAACTAGTAGACTTCAATGTAATTGGGTATAAGTGACAGTTGCGTATTTAAAGAATCCAAAACAGCGCCTGGGGGCTGTCCTAGAAACTTGATGTTAAGTAATTTTCTCAGTAAAGAAGTTTATTTTCATCTCCCTTATAAATATTTAGCTATGACGTTTATTTTTGTGAGTATAAATATTTAAAATGCATACAAATTAAATATCACGTTAAAGAAAGAATCACTCTTTATAATAAGATATATAATGATAACTACTATTTAAAACAAAGTCCAAAATTACATTTTTGAGACTTAATTGGCCAATATATTTGACCAAAATTTATTGAAAATTAAGGAATTTTAAAGACGTCTAATTTTTTTACGACTATCATCAGCATATTTACCAGAGAAATTACCTGCGCTTTAATTTTAGGTCCTTAGAAGAACCATTAACGTATAGGATCACGCTCTTCACCCTATTCCCAATTTGAGTGCTTGTAGTCGCCATAACTGTTTTGTTTGTATTAAAAATAACCATACATATTTTTAAAATGGATTAAATAAAGAGAGAGATAAGGAAGTAACAAATAGGGTGAATTATTACTATTCGGCTACTAAAATGGAACTACACTATCCCATACTAACTGCTTAATAGCCAAAGTCACACTTACATGTTTGTTATTCACGAAATAGTTACGCTAAAACTGTTCCCCATTTTGGTGATGACGACGTAGTCTCAGCTTAAACAGAACGTGACGACACCAAGTTCCGATTACTTCAACAAAAATACTTGTGGTAACAATGAAGTACTCATGATTAAATGTGCTACTTGGGTTACTGTATCCTAACCCCAAATAATACATCAGTCTAACATAAAAACAAGAGAATGGTTAACGAAAACCATTTAGAAACTTAATATCTGGAACATATCTGCGGACCAACGTAGTAAATAATAGCTGATAATATGAGTTTCATGCAGGATATAGAATCTATATGTGTACTGAGGATGCAACAATAAAGTTGCGAGACGTCGACCATCTTTACTGGATCCTAACATGATTTTTCATATCATATATATTTCATATATATATATATATATATATATATATATATATATATATATATATATATATATATATATATATATATATATATATATATATTTATATAATAGATATATATATATATATATATATATATATATATATATATATATATATATATATATATATATATATATATATATATATATATATGTATATATATCCTCGTTAGAGGGGGAATATCATACACAGCAGCTACAAAAAATCCATGTTTGGGCCGGCACTATAGGTGGAAAGATAATTGGTCCGTTTTCATAGAAGAACATGTAAACGGTGAAAGATATTTGCAACTTTTGAGGAATCACGCTGTCCCAGCTTTGGCGGAAATATTTCCCAATCCTCGTAATTATTGCTACATACAATAAAAAATATCAATATTATTTTCCTTAAGTAAATAACGGAGAGTTCAACGATAGAATATGGCTTCATCAGGATGGTGCATCACCGCATTACGCACGAGAAGTTCGCGAATTTTTAGATGAAACATTTTTTGGGAGGTGGATAGGTATGAGGGATAGGTATGACCACTTCGGTCTCCCGACCTCACCTCCTCGGTTATTTTTTGTTGGGATACTTAAAAATGTAGCCTACAAAACAAAACAATTGATTTGAAGGAATTAAACCAACGAATAGAAATGAATGAAGAAGAATCGAGGAAATCGGCTGTCTTCAAAATGTTCTAAATGCTACAAAACAAAACAATTGATTTGAAGGACTTAAACCAACGAATAGAAATGAATGAAGAAGAATCGAGGAAATCGGCTGTCTTCAAAATGTTCTAAATGCTTTTCCATAATATTTAGCTTATCGCCAAGAAGTAAATGGAGGGCATTTTAAACATTTAATATAATTTTTCTGCTGTTTCGATGTTTCCACATATCTCCTTATTTACAAATTTCTTAAAACTTTTCTAACGCCAGATCTTGTTATTAGATTCCGGTTAGGGTATTTATCATTAAAAATATTTCAAACGATTTATATTTAACTATATAATTAACACTAGTAATAAAACTCAAAGCACTTTTGAATGTCAGAAGTAACACGAAACTACTCTCGACACCGGTCACCGCCTAGGTGATAAAAACACCTTTTATTGATTAAATATTAATTTTTCATCGCGAATATTTTGAAAACCATGAAGTTTACATTAAAGTATATTAAACAAAGAGTGTTCAGAATTTTTCTCAGAATCCAAATACCGAATGAAATCTAGAGCGTTCTATAAGAAAAAGTTGCTCTCAGATTCTGAAAAACTGTAGATTAGGCAACATCGCGGATATCACTAACGGATCCGCCGTAATTTTGAACCTAAACTTACCAATTTAAACAAAATTAGATAAGTAATTCGCCACATATTCGGTGCCTTCCAAACTTTTTTTACAGCCTGTATAGACGGACACTAAACTCGGTGGTCTATTAGAAATATCTGAAGAACCAATGAATAATTTGCTTTAAAAATTTGGCTCTCCCCATTGATGAATATAAACAATCTTTTTTAATTATTATAAATTATGCGGTCTTGCTGTTTGTAGCTTAAATCGATGCCAATAGCCGTTTTTTAAATGGAATGCCCCTTATATTATTATTTTTGTATTTACCTAAACATTCTAAATACTTTGTGTGTTGTTTCCTGTACCTAAATTCAACTGTTTTCGAGGAAATGGTGCTTCATAATTGACATTGTTGACCTTTTGAATGCCACTTATATTATTGCACCTAACCTAACCTAACCTAAACATTCTAAATACTTTTTATGTTGTTTCAGGTACCTAAATTCAACGGTTTTCGAGGAAATGGTGTTTTATAATTGACATTGTTGACCTTTTGAACCCGTGTAACTGCTAAAAGACTTAACTTGGAACGAAATGGATTGATTTCACTTCCCTATTTTCTATTTCCTCAAACCAATTTTTGGTTTGACAGGAGGTGTCAAAATTTGACATTTTCTGTCAAAGTAAATATTGGTGTCAAGAGATAGACAACTAAAAACTAAGATGGGAAAGTGTACTCCATTTAGTTTCAAGTTAAGTAGATGGGAGTTACAGCTTCAAAGGGTTAAGAATAACAATTTTCAAGTTCATTTTCCCGAAAACAGTTGAAATCAAATACAGGATCACACAAAAAGTATTTAGAATGATCAGGAAAATACAAAAATGCAATAATACATGGGCATCTGAAAAATCCTGGTAACACAAAGCTGATTCTTTCTCACAAGGATTTTTTTTCGAAAATTTTAATTTCTTTTTTACAAAAAGAAAATTTTTTCCAATTATCTCTACAGTATACTAATGGGTTATCTACTTCGCAATTTCGCCGGCATCTAACCGCCTTCCTATGATTAAATGGTGGTTTCCTAGATGATGAATACTGTTTAGATATATGTTTTCTAAATTGTTCCGGGTAGAGATGTGGGAAATTACATAGTTGTATAACATTAGTTACATGCGGTTTTTATAACGTATTCAAAAACTCAGAATTTATCGTCACTGAATTAATTATTGCATTTTTTATTTATAAACTCGATTTTAATGTCTACTGTGGTTTGGCCTTTCCAAGAATAGAAGAAATATATATATATATATATATATATATATATATATATATATATATATATATATATATATATATATATATATATATATATATATATATATATATATATATATATATATATATATATATATATATATATATATATATATATATATATATATATATATATATATATATATATATATAAAAACTGTGTTATCTGTGGGCAGTGGAATTTTTATCAGGGATGTTCAGTAGAGACCAATTCACCGATTTTTTTTTAAAATTTATTTGTCTTCATGTTCATTTTGTATATATTTTCTACCTACATATTGCTTCGATACTCCATTATACCATTTTTTAAAATTTGTTTTTATTTGTTGATATTTTAATATTTTTATATTTGTTTTGCAAACTTAATTGCGTAAAAAATCTTTATTCTAAGAAATGCGATTTTACCTGCTCTCTAAACATTTAATTAGGCCGCCATTTTATTCCTCCATTTTTGTTTCTCGCCAAAATTTTACCAATTTAGCCCTCTGTGACATTTAATTTTTGTGTAAAGTTTGAGGTTCATAAATTGGATTTGTCATATATATATATATATATATATATATATATATATATATATATATATATATATATATATATATATACATTAATCTATTAATCTACCTGCAGTAATTGATACGGGAAAAATAGTAATAGTGAACTTATAATAACTAAAATTTCAGAATGAGTGTTTCTTTTCGTCTTACTGCTTCTAGTTGTTATAAAACTAGTAATGTTGGGTTCTTTAATAGAGGCAAGGCAGCT
Source organism: Kuschelorhynchus macadamiae (assembly GCA_030620095.1). NCBI lineage: Eukaryota > Metazoa > Arthropoda > Insecta > Coleoptera > Curculionidae > Kuschelorhynchus > Kuschelorhynchus macadamiae. Next base: position 14,926 of record JAUTXW010005132.1, read on the forward strand.
AGTTAAATCCACAGCACCGAGATTCTATATTTTTTATAACCTCCTTAGTAACATTGTTTATCTAGACCATCAACTAGCCTGTTCTCGTAAAACAGATGATGAGATAGGCTAGGACTTTTCTAGATTGAGTTCTCTAATTAACTAAATAGTAGGATAATTACAAAATAAGTGACATTGTCTTATCTTCTTCTCAAATTTAACAAAGATGTAGGTCATTTAGCTTTATATTGCGAAGGTGTATTTTTACGATAGTTTTGGAGCCCACGACCAAAATCATTTCAGCGCTCGTCTGAAACTAATGCGTGTTAAAAAATCATAGTTCTTGGAATGAATATTTCAGTGTTCCAATCTCGTGAAGTAAAGATTCCTGAAGATGCCTCGTGCAGTCGAAGGCGAAACGTCGGAAAGCGGTTTCATTTTGACATGGTCTAATCCCAAGAACCATGATTTCTTAATTGACCTCAGCCGTGAGAGCTTCAGTTTTATGTTAAACTAATGCGTAGTTAATTATGACCTGTGATACCGCTCCTAGATTTGTACGTCCTGAATTCAGTGGGTGCTATAGTGATTGAAGGGGAAGTTGCAAGAAATGGAGTGTCATCGTTGCGGTCCAACACACAAATCTGGGTCATGAGCTACAAAACTGCAATATACAGTCAAAGCTTTACTTACTCGATTGTTATAGGATTGTGGGACATATGTCACGCCTGAGGATACTACTATGAAAATTACTCTGATTGATGTTAACTTTAAATATGCTTGTTAAGAAAACACGAGTTATTCTGGATTCAAATTTATAATATATCAAAAAACACACTTTTCAAGAAAACATGCCTTCGATCTAGAAATAAGATGTAAATGCAATCGTATGCTTTACGTCTGATTTAATAAGTGTTTAATTCCGGATTGAATGCATTTTTATATGTGCTGCTCGACCCCCTTTTCATTAACTTTCAGACACTTTAATTTTTTATTTTAGCTGGTACAAAAAGAAGACTCCCCGTCTTTTTATTAGTATTTCCCTGTAGTTTTGTTAGTAATTAAAAAATCTATCAACACAAAAGCAATCTGCCCAGTACCTTGATAACTAATACTTCAGAATTTTGCTCTTCGTATTGATCTCTAGGACAATTTACAATTACGTTTTTAAAAACGAATTATTATATTTAAAAAAAAATAATCGAAAATATCGAATAATCAGTTGGCTCCACATTATCCTTTATCAAAAATTTTGTATGATCAAATTAGTAATTCCCTCTTCCTTGTTTAGTTGCATTACTTTTACTGTTGCTAACCCCAAAGTCAAAAAATGGTTACGTCTAATACAATAAAACAGTAATTCAATTGACCTACAAGTCCTATATATCCAGATTATGGCGTTATTTAAATAATATTGCTTTCGAGTGAAAATAAAAATACTCGAACTTCTTGTTGCAACAGGAAGCAAATAAATTTTAGTTTCGTTTATTTACTGCACCTTTTATATTCATACCCAACTTATCGTAAATCTGGATAAAGGAATCACTTTTAGAATTTCGCTATATATTTCAGGAATGGCGGTATTATGTGGAATTATTTATTACCAAATATGTGTTAAATTTCCCATATGACGGTCCCAAGTCTGATAAGCTTGTTGGCGATTATTCAGTCAGAAAATTGAACCGTCATGGTTTTAGTGTGCACGCTTGAGTTAAGCCTCTATAAATTTATTATGGATTTTGCACAAATGATACTTCACTCCACGTAAATTGTTATATTTAAGCATAATTGTATTAATATCACAAAGAAGAAAGTTACCTAATTTACTTACTTAAACAATTAGTTTGTACTTCATTACCATGCATTTCATTACTAAAATGTTAAACAGTTCTTTGCAAAGTGGTCTTAGTATTCAACTATTGATTACCAAAATTTTTGCCTCAGTCAGTTATATAAATTAGCCATTTTTCTGACGATTTACCAATGTCAGATTTGATTCTAAAACATGATAATACTTATTTTTCCTTTGCTTAATTTTTTCTTATCTCCTCTGTGGCATTACGTTACTCTTACTAGTTTATTGCTTTAGGCATTTTATATCAAAGTTTAAGATGCTCCGCGGAAATCCCTCCTAACTTTTCTGAAAAACCGCAAAGTTAAGATCCATGTATGAGGTCTTTTATTTTTTATTTGTTGTTACTACAATTTTTCAGTTTCCTGACTTTCGTTGGGGGAAATAATGCGATATTTTTGTTTCACGTTAACCAACGTTACAACAAGGATACCATGATTCCTGTATTGGATCATGTCCTGCAATGCCGCAGGCGCGATGATCTATTTCAGTAAAATGGTAATGTATAAGTACTGTATTTTATTTACTTTCAGATACTTTAGGATCCTTCGATCGACGAGAGAGACGTATAGGCAGAAAAGTAACAAAGTGAAAAATGGGCTTCGCCTGTATTTTTTTATTACAATCGCATAACTTTTGATGCCGAAATTGGCTTCAACATTTGCATAAAAAGTAAAATGGTAGCCAATCCTTTTGGTCGTTTGCCAAAAACATTAATCAAAACTTCTGTGAAAGTTCCTTTCCACCCTTAACTTTAGGTGATGGAATCTTCTAAAGTAACAGCTGAGCTTTTCGCAAAAGAATAATTCTCCGAAAATTCTAATTTAATACCTCGTCTTCACTTCCCCCTTCCATCAGTACCAGCTTTACAATACAGCATGCACGAAATTACCAACAATGTTAAAAAGTTAAGGCGTATTCCTAAAAATTCCTCTGGCCTTGATGGTATTTCGACCATAGTGGTAAAAAAGTGCATTTCTGAACTGGCCTGTATTCTTACCAGGTTATTCTATGTGTCTTATGACAAAGGCATTTTTTCCTAAAAGCTTGAAATCTGCTCTTATACTGTTCCCAAAATGAGATCCAAAACTCTTTCCTTTAAATACAGATCAATCTGCCTACTCTTAATTATGAGTGAGGCAATGGACAAGTATATGAATAATGGTCTTTTAAATGGTGTTAAAATGTATAAAGTTATCCATGACAGGCAAAACGGCCTGAATCACCAAAGACCCACAACAGATCTTCTTACCTTTGGAACCCACATCCATAGAATAGAATAGAATTCCACGGAGAAGCCGAAATTATTGCCCTCAACATACTCAAAGCACTTGGTCAAGTTTGGCATGACACACTTAACAAATTTCCTGCCTATGGTCTTTCTATAAAACTTTGTTCCCCTATTGGCAGTTTTTTTCCAACAGAACTATTTCTGTTGTGGTTGACGGCCATTCATCTGCACTTTTTCTCACACACATATCAACGCAGACGTTCTACAGTGTTCAGTATTGGCAGCTTACTCTAATCCTTCTACTTAGAAAATTAAAGAAATTAAAATACATTACAATTTATATATAAGGATATTACCGGATAATTAAATGCATATACAAACTATGTTACGTGTGTGTGGTAGAATTCGTTACGAGAAAAGTCCCGGGTAAGGACAAATTTGCCGATTTTTTTAAAATTAAGTAGAGTAGTCAAACTTTATTAGTATTTTACATAACAAGTGTTGCCGAGGGTAGAAATCCTACGAGTTTGAAAACTATAACTTTGACACGAGTCATGTACACTATTTCTCCTAGGAGTAGAATTATTATATTTTATATTTTGTATATTTCCACACACCCGTTATGTCAGCTATGACATTGACACAAGATTGTCGTCGTGAAAGCATTTTTCAACACACGTATTGAAACATTTTTTTCAATACGCGTATAACACTTTCTAGCCTAGTTAACAATGCGTTTTTGTCAGTTTCGTTAGTGGTCGCAGGAAAATATATATTTATTTTGCAAATTTTAAAATTATATTATCTTAATAATTCCGTTCTTTGCCATATCATTAGCAGTTTTTTAAAGTTTAGTTTGGGTCACACGTGCAAAACTGAGTTACAGGGTATTTAAATTTTATCATCCGCCACTGCTTATTGAATCATTTTAATATAACATTTAACGGTATTAAAAAAAATATATAAATTTGACGAATACATTTTTTGTCATACCGTGTAGCAACAGGGCAATACTGGAAGTAACTAAAAAGTGAAGTGAAAAGTAATGAAAAGACCATAGACATTTTGTATCCATCGGACATCATATAGGTACCAGAATTCAAAGCAATAATCGATATATATATATATATATATATATATATATATATATATATATATATATGTTTTCATTCCGTGTGTACATCCGTTTACTACTGTTGTTCTTAAAAGAGCAGTTTTGCTGAGGTTTCACCAAAATCACATTTGACATTTTCGAAGCTTTCTTCTCGCGTCCGAATAGAGTTGACAAATATATGATATAAAGCATATCTGTCAAGTTATTGCAATGACTTTAAATCAAGAAAATTAAAACAAAACTAAAATGTATATATATATATATATATATATATATATGATTTGTTTTCATTCCGTGTGTACATCCGTACAGTTTTGCTGACGTTTCGCCAAAATCACATTTGACATTTTCGAAGCTTTCTTTCTCGCGTCCGAACAGAGACTGAAGTGTTAGTTTTTTTTTTTTTTTTTTTTTTTTGTGTCGATGGGGAATGCTTTTACGCACGAATTCCCTTCCGGAAGAAGGGAAGACAGTGTGGGACTCGTTGCTCTGACAGGTTTTCACCTGTCGGAGTCAACAATACCCACTAAACCCCAACGGGCCCCCATCAGATGGACCATCATTGGGCTAGCCAAGGATCCTTCGATGGGGTTGGTGCCGTCCTTTCGGGAGAAACTCCTATGAAGGACATGGTCCTCGCTGTCGTAGGGGGGGAGGTCCTCTCTTGGCAGGATGTTTTTGCCACCTCTCGTTACTTGTAGTCATCTGAAATAAAAGAAATTATTAGTAATGAAAATGTCGTCTTACCAGGTGGGATCTTTCTCTGCTGTCCTCCTTTCTTCTGTCCGGATTGCCGCTGCCTTCGTCCTACTGTCCCGTGGTCCAGTCTGCCGCTGCCAGTGTCCCTCCGTCAGTGTACCTGGTGGTCTTCGTGTCTTTGGTCCTCTTCTGTGCCCTCAGCGACACTGCTGTTCCGTGATCCGGCAGTGTTGAGGCTGAGGTGGGGTGTTCTTTTACCTCAGGTTCAACTGCAGCTCACGCCGGAGCCAGTTGAGGTACCTGGGATCCTCTTCTTTTACCTCAGGTTCAGCTGCAACTCACGCCGGAGCCAGCTGAGGTACCTGGGAATCCTCTTCTTGGAGTTTGGTGGCCTCTTGTTGATACTCTTGGGGTTTCGGTGAGCAGAATCTAGTTCCTGAGGAGCACGGAGACTCAGAAATTTCGACTTGCCCACTTCCATCCTAGAGTATATTAGCGGAGGAGCCCGTGTCTAGGTCTCCTGTGCCTTGTCCAATTGGTGCGTCTTGGAGCTAGCGGATCGTAATCTACCAGGTCCCGTAAGTTTTCGTTGGGGTGATTTTCTGCTGCCCTGAAGGCTCGGGTAGCCTTTTGCCGCATGAATTCTTCAATAGGTGTCCATTGAAGATCACGCTGCAGGTCCTCGTTCCTGATAAACCATGGGGCGTCAGCTGCCATCCTAATGAGTTTGTTTTCTGTCCTCTTTAGCTTCATAAGGTTGGTCTTAGAAGCATATCCGAAGGATGTGGAGCCGTAGGTGAGTTGGCTCCTAGCTACTGTTTGGATCAATAGCAGTTTGGTCCTCAATCCCATTTCACTTTTTCGACAGAGCAGTGGATAGAGTTTACCCATTGCTTGTCTAGTTTTTCTCCTCGCTGCGTTGATATGGTTGCACCATGTCAAGCTTCTGTCCATGGTCATCCCTAGGTACTTGGCCTCGTTTGTCCAAGGGATCTCGACGTCTCCAATTCGGATTCTAGCTGTTGGAACCAGTCTCCCTCGTTGGAATAGGATTGCTTGGGACTTCTGGGGGTTGATTTTAACCTTTCATTTGACACACCAGTCATGAAGGTTATCAATGTCCTCTTGCAGTCGTCTGCCCATTATCCGGGTGCTTCTGCTTTGGTGTAGGATGGCTGTGTCGTCCGCGTAGAGTGCTGTTAAGCCCTCTTCACCGATTGGGATATCGTGAGAGAAGATGGAGTAAAGAATGGGTCCCAGCACTGACCCTTGTGGTACTCCAGCTATTAGTCCTCTTGGAGCTGAATGAGAGTCATTCACCTTGACTGTGAATGATCTGTCATTTAGGTAGCTTCTGATAAGCTTTATATTTCTTCTCTCGTATCCAGCCACCGACATTTTGTGGATCAGGCCTTGGTGCCACATTCTGTCGAAAGCTCTTTCGGTGTCCAGGAAAACTGCTCCTGTGGCCTCTCTATTGTTGAATCCTTTGGTGATATACTCTGTGGTTCTGAGTACCTGCTGCTCAGATGAGTGCCCTGAAGCCGAATTGTTCATCTGGGATGGCATCTAGTTCTTGGGATTCATCTTTTAGTCTTCTGGCTATAGCTCTTTCAGCTACTTTGCTTAAAGCAGGGAGTAGGCTGATGGGCCTGTAGTTGTGTGGTACTGTCCTGTCTTTTCCTGGTTTTTCAATGACGATGACTTCTGCCTTTTTCCATGTGCTGGGGAAGTGGCATGTTCTTATGATGGAGTTTATGATGTTGGCCATCGCACTGTATCCTTTCCTGGGGAAGTTTTTCAGCATTTTGTTGGTGATGCCGTCGGCTCCAGGGGCTTTCTTGACCTTCAGTTTCCTGATGATGTCTCGAACTTCCCCGGGTGAGACAGGATGTGGATTTTGTTGGGGTAAAATCCAGGCATCCAGGTCTCTAACTGAGTCGTGGACCTCTTCGGTGTGGTCTTCGTCCTCCTCTGGATGTTGGTTAAGCTGACCTTGTTGGACTATGGCATCCGCTAAGGCTTCGGCTTTGTCTTCGTCGGTGTAGATTGGGCCATTTACACCTTGGAGAGGAGGGATAGGACGTTTGTCCATTCGAAGAGCTCGTTGCATCTGCCAGGCTGTTTGGTGATACGTATCTAGGGATCTCAGTTTTTCCCGCCACTTGTTGTTTCGGTGCTCTTGTAACTGACTTCTCAAGTTTTGAGAGTGTCGGTTTAGAGCAATCCTGTCCTCGTCCTCGTGGGATCTAGCGTAGATCCTGCGGAGACGTCTGTTGGTCCTAATCTCGTCTCTGAGATTTTCAGGAAGCTCTTCGGTTTGTCGATGCCTGCTTATGTCTTCCACTACTGTGTTTTCGTGGAAGGCATTCAGGATGGCTGTCTCTAGACATCTTACGGCCTCATCTAGTCCCTGAGGAGCGCGGATCTCAGGGATTTCGATTGCGGCTTTCAGCTGTCTTTGATAGGCCTTCCAGTCGGTCGTCTTCTTGGTGTTGTGATTTACTCTGTTGAGGTTTACTCCTAGTTGCAGGAGTACCGGGTTGTGGTCGGATGTTCCCTCGTTCAGAGTGTTGATGTCTAGCTCTTCCCTGATGTTTTTCAGGAGCGCAATGTCCAACACGTTTGGTCTCCCGTTTCCACGGGGGAGGTATGTTGGTTGTTCTGGTCCTATTATGGCGAGTCTGTGGTCCTCGCATAGTCTGGTTAGTTTGCGACCATTTGGGTTGGAATGGGTGCAATGCCATTCTTCGGATTTGCAATTGAAGTCGCCAATGATGATTTTGGCTCTTCGTCCTCTTGCTAGGTGTTCGATGTCCTCATCCAACAGCTCCTGTGTTGGGGAGCGATACGCAGAGGTGATTTTGATCGGGCCTCTACGAGTGTTGACCTCTATGGAGATGGCGTCTAGCTCCACATCCTCAACCCCCAGGAAGGAATGTGGAACGCCTCTTCTGACCAGGATTGCGACTCCTCTCGTGGCTTGGGGTCCGGGAGGGTCGTATCTGTAGATGTGATATCCTGGGAAGGTCATCCTTGTTTCTGCTTTCAGTTTAGTCTCCTGTATTGCTAGAACGTCTGGGCGATGTTCTTCCAGGAGTTCTATGACGTCTGTTTTCCTGGCCCTTAGACCGCAGGTATTCCAGGAAATGAGTCTTAGGCTTTCGTTTTGGTGTACTGGCATTGTTTATTTGAGTCTGCGAAGCTGTTCCTCCACAGCTTTTGTTATTGTGGGAATTATGTTTTCCACAATAGAGGGCATCATTCCGGTGACGGCTTGCAGGATTGCTGCCTGGAGATCTAATGGTGGGGAGTTCTCCTTCTTCTCCTTTGGGGGAGTAGAAACAGTTTTGGCCGCTTCTGAGTAGGTGGGTTTGGCTGCAGGTTTTGTGGCTGCAGGTTTTGTGGCTGCAGGCTTGGCGGTGTTTTTGAAGTTGGCCCATGGGGCTACGGGTGCCTTTTTAGGGGCAGGAAATTTTGGGCAGCCCTTGTAGCTGGCCGGGTGTCCTTTCTGGTTGCAGTTAGCGCAAACTGCATTTTTGCAACCATCTTCGTCCTTCTCAGGAAGTCGGCATGCGTCGGCTCTGTGTTGTCCGGCGCATTTTACGCACTTTTCCGGGTAAGTGCATAGGGATTGGGTATGGCCAAATCTCTGGCATTTGTAACACTGTTTCACTGTGCCGTCCTTTTTCTTATTTTCAATCTTGACAACGCGATCGAAGAGGGTGCTTATTGTCATTATCCTATTGTTTGTGGTTTTCACCAGAAACAATGGCATAGGTTTTTTGGTGACTCTTGATGTCATCCTGACTACGCTGACATCGGTAATGCCGAGTTCCCTTAGTTCTTGGGCTATATCTTCGCTGGGAGTGTTCATGTGTAATCCTCTGATTACTACATGTGTCCTTTTCTCCTCCGGGAGTTGATAAGTGTGGTAAGGGCGGTTTGTCTCTTGAAGATGGCGGGTGAGGGCCCTATGGTCGCTGGCCGTTTTAGGGAATATTTGGAGCCTCGATCCGGAGGCCTTGGCTTTATTGAAGTCTATGTTGGCTCCTTTTATGTTCCTACGGACTTCTGTCCAGGTCCCGTCGTCTTCGATCACTACCGGAGGGATTTTAGGCGCTGGGGGCACTACACCTATAGCTGCTTCGGTTGTTTCCATTGCACTGGGGGTTTCACTATTGGGGGTTTCACTATTGGGGGATTCAATTTGGGGGGTTACACTAGTCTCACTGCTTTCACTGGGGGGAGATTTAACCCTTTTCCTCTTGGGCTTGGTTTCGGCAGTATTTTGTTGTTCGCCTTGCGTGGGCTGCCTGGTTTTCTTCCCTTCTTCTTTTGTAAGGAGAAGGCTTTCAAGCCTGTCGAGCCTGTCTGTAAGGCTTCGGTTTTCTTCTCTTAGTGTTTTTAGATTTTCAGTTAGTCTGAGATTTTCTTCCTTTAGCCGGTGAATTTTCTTCTCCGACTTAACTTCAGTAGAAATTCTGCCAATCTTAGTTGTTTTTCCTGGCTTCATCGTGTTAGCACTTATGGTTGCACTAAAACACAAGGTGATAATTCCAGTAAGGAAAAATATCCACTTTAACACTTTAACTGTACGGAGCCGGGTGAACCGAATCGATCCGTACTGTCTCAATGCAAGAAGCGAACTGACGACCACGAAGTGTTGGTGACTGCGGCGCTTCCTTTTATACCCCCACTCGGTGCCGAAGGTTATATCTGCGCAGGCGTTGGTCGTTATTTATGTTTTCCGGATGGTGCTGTTGTTGTTGCGCTAATTACGCTTGAGTTTTTGCGATTTTAGATTTGTCGATTATTGTCTTCTATACTGTTGGTAGTTTTAATGAATCGTCCCTTTTATTCAAATCATTGTTTTTCAATTTCTATGGCTTCTTGGATTATTCTGGTCTTATAATGTTGTTCTATACTGGCAATCCCCCTACACCCATCGAAATTTATTTTATGGCCGGTTTCCTGATGATGTAGGAATAAAGCTGAGGTTGTTTGTTTATTTCTGATGCTGGGTTTATGCTCTTCCACTCTTGCTGATATTTGCCTGTTAGTTTGCCCTACGTACAACTTTTTACAATCCTGGCACGGAATACTGTACACTCCGTGGTTTTCCAGTTTGATTTTATCTTTTGGGTTTCCGAGTAGTTTACCTATAGTTGTTTGTGGCTTGTGTATTGTTTGTATGTTGTGCTTCCTCAGAATTTTTCCGATTCTGTCTGTTGTGCCTTTTACATATGGTAAGACTACTCGTTGCTTTCCCGGCTCATATTTTTTGTTGTTCGTTGTTCGGGAAACCTGTGCATTATAAGCTTTCTCTATGGTGCGATTTGTGTAGCCATTTTTCTTTAAAGCACTAGATATTACCTTAAGTTCGTTTTGTCTCGTCTGTGTTTCAGTTAGTCGCACGGATCTAGATATTAGAGTATTTGCCACAGCTTGAATTTGTGCTGGGTGATGATGTGATTTTGCATTTAAATATCTGTCTGTATGTGTTGGTTTCTATACACGGTGTATTCGAAATGTCCGTTATGTAGTTTTGTGACCAAAACATCTAAAAATGGTAGTTTGTTGTTTTCCTCTAGCTCTAGAATAAATTGTATTCTGGGGTGGATTGAATTTACGTGAGTCAGAAACTTTCGAACTCTGCATGACCATGTTGCCATATAATAAATATGTCATCCACATAACGAATCCATAATTTGGGTTTTAAACTTGCTTTCTCAAGAGCTTCTTTCTCGAAGTATTTCATAAATAAATTCGCGACTACTGGTGATAGCGAGGACCCCATTGGGGCACCATCCATTTGTTTATACATTTGTCCGTTGAAAGAAAAATAAGTATTTTTGAGGCAATACTCCGAGAGTTCTATTATATGTGTCTGAAAATCCTCGTTCATAGCAATCTTGTCCAATGCTTCGTCGATGGGAATACTGGGATATAACGATTTGACATATATATATATATATATATATATATATATATATATATAATAATAATAATTATTATTTTCTGTTTAAGCGGAGTAGGTTGTGTTTTGATTGATTGCATATAGAATAACATAGTTATGAATTGTTGTAGTAAACTCAGTTTTTCGCATTTTAATGTGCGCTCTTTGTTGTCAACATTTGATAAATTTTCTGAATATATTGCGGACGAGCAATATGATGTAGTGATGATTTTATTTCTATTCCTGATGATCATCTATTTTAACATAACCGCGACACGCGAGTAGGAGGGGTAGCTATTTATGCAAAAAGTTTTCTAAAACCTAAACTTGTACATTTTCCTCTCGAAAATGGGTTGGAACAAATATGGTTAAGCCTGAAAATAGGCGGAAAAAAAATTGTGCTGGGATCATTATACAGACCGCCCTCGCTAAATTTGAATAATTGCATGGATGACCTGGAAAACGGATTGGTTGAATTGTTTCCTCAGTTTGATTTTATGGTCTTTGGCGGGGATTTCAATGTTGATTTCGTTGACCAAACCGACAACGACTACAAACTTTTTTTTAAATTTCTTAATAAATTTGGTCTTACACAGGTTATAACTGAAATTACTCGTTTAACTAATACCTCCCGGACTTTAATAGACCTCATATTGATCATTGTCTCATATCTTGTAACATAGAAATCGTAAAACAACGAAGTGAAGTTAGGATTCGCACATATGGTGATTATAGTTCATTTAATTATGAGCTCTTTGCTTTTGATCTAGAGAATATAACATGGGGTTTGATTTATCAGTATAGTGACGTTGATGATATGGTTAGTTTTTTAAATGCCATAATTAATACATTATGTGATACACATATTCCCCTTAAGACATCCAGGGTTACTAAAGCACCTGCTCCATGGTTGACGCCCAATCTGAAATTGCTTAATAAACTGAGGAGAAAGGCTCTTAGTAGAAGTAGAAATTACGTCACCACTGCAGTGCAAAATGAAAAGAGGGCCTTTTTAAACCATACATTTTATACTGACCCTTAGCGATTTTGGCATACGCTTTCATATTTAAATATTAATTCTAAACCGGGCTACTCAGCTCATAATATAGGAAATGCTATGGTCTTCAATAATGTCTTTATAGATAGTGTCCCAGATACCACGGTTGCTGATGGAAATGTCTTATTGCAGTCATTTCAAGAAGGGTTGCATGTAAGCGCGCTTAATAGATTTTTTTCGCCAAAGTAACTGAAGTTGAGCAAATTATTTCACGGATCAAGAGCAATGCCAAGGGGGTGGATGGCTTTGATAAAGATGCAGATACTTTTTATTCCTTGCCTTATAACTCACATTACTTTCATAATGAATCAATGTATTTTGACTAAAAAGTTTCCAACTACCTGGAAGCATGCCAGTGTAATACCTGTTACGTCTGATTTCCGATCAATAAGTATACTTTGTTGTTTGTCAAAACTTCTTGAAAAGATTATTAACAATCAACTAAAAACACATTTATTTAGCTTCCACGTAATATCTACCACGCAGTCTGGGTTTCGCTCCGACCACAGTACCGTTATTGCCCTGTTGAATGTGTCAGACGACCTGCTTAGAGCTCAGGATAGTTCGAAAAATAGTTGTTTAATTCTCTTGGATTATAACAAGGCATTCGATACGCTGGACCATAGCTTATTACTAAAGAAACTGCGATATTTTGGCTTGGGTCCCGAGTCAATTCAATTTATGAATAGTTATTTAAAAGGAAGAAGTCAGTTTTAGGTGCTGAAGCCTGTAACTTTCGGGCAGACAGTAGGGGTGTACCGTAAGGAAGCATTCTGGGTCCCCTATTATTTTCTGTGTACACTGTGTCCCAGATTGCTTGTAATCACAGGGTTTCTCGGAAACCAGCAGAGATATAACTTTGCGGTTTTCGCGACCCTGTGTCACTTTTTCGAGAAACTTTGAATGTCGGAAACAGAATTGTGCCACATCGTTTCGTTCCCGAGATACAGGGTAAAATAGAGATTTTGCGCTTTTGGGGGTGGTATCATATTTCGGATACCCTATCAGATAGAGAAAAGGTAAAAACTGCTATGGATAGATATTTTTACGTAGAATCCAGTGTTGTAGTCGCACAAATTTTTAGACAATCCGTTTTTGAGATATAGCCCAAACTTAGTATTTTTTAAAAGGGACACCCTGTATTTTTTTATTCCAAAAAATTCGCCTTTTTTTTCTCTTTAAAATGATGTATCACACTATGCACTTTTGACGTAAACTAAACCTTATAAACGCTATATTAAAAGAAAAACGTAAGTTGGCCATGGAAATATGGGTAGATATTTAAAGTGTCCAGAAGCAAAATTAAACAACATAAAAAATTAATAACCATTTTTTTACTATGAAATAAATAAACTTAATAATCTTGATAAACTTAATCACACTACTAAACAAATTCTACATAACTAGAAAAACTGTTCAAAATGGCCGCCCCCCTCACGAACACATAATTGGCACACAGTGCGAATTCTTCTTAGAGCATTCATCATTATTATAGGTCTATCTTCCAATGATCTAAATGCCTGAATGGTTGCATTTTGCAGCTGCTCCATCGTATTGACTGGATTCAGGTAAATTTTGTTTTTTAAGTAAGACCAAACGAAAAAATCTAATATTGAGAGGTCTGGCGACCTAGCAGGCCACCTTACTGGTCAATTTGTACCAATCCAGCGATCGTGAAAATTTTCAAATAGAAATGGCCTTATAATTTGTGCATTGTGGGCAGGAGCACCGTCCTGCTGAAAGTAAATATTGTGCAGATTTGCTAACGGCAAGTTATCCAATAAATCCGGTAGTATTTGATTTAAAATTGCTAGATATCTATCTGCTGTTAAATTATTATTGTAAATATGGAATGTAATCTTTGTTCCCAATATAAAGCAAGCGACGCTAAACCCAAACCTTCCTTGCTGCTGAAATTATCTTGTTAAAAATTGGTTTTCCGTATACCAGTGCCTATTATTATGCCTGTTAAAAATAACACTACAACTTATATAGGCTTCGTCGGACCATATAACCTTGCTACCGAAGTCAGGGTCATTTTGGGTTTTTTGAAGATACCAGTTACAAAAATTTAGACGCGTTTCTGCATCTCCAGGATGATGTAAATGCATACATTTACTTTATAAGGCTTATATTTATTTTTTCTTAATATCCTTTGCGTTTGTGATTTTGACACCCCCACTGTTTCCTGAATATGCCTACATGAATTCGCGTGATTGGCCTGAATACTTGCTAATACAACAATCTCATTGTTTTCGTGATTTCGTTTATTATATGTTTTAGCCCTGTGCTTTGAAAATGATCCATCATTAATTAAATTAATTAATATTTCCATGGCCAACTTACGTTTTTCTTTTAATATTGCGTTTATAAGGCTTAGTTTACGTCAAAAGTGCATAGTGTGATACATCATTTTAAAGAGAAAAAAAAGGCAAATTTTTTGGAAGCAAAAAATACAGGGTGTCCCATTTAAAAAATACTAAGTTTGGGGTATATCTCAAAAACGGTTTGTCTAAAAAAAAAATCGACTACAGCACTGGACTCTACGTAAAAATATCTATCCATAGCAGTTTTTACCTTTTCTTTATCTAACAGGGTGTCCGAAATATGATACCACCCCCAAAAGCGCAAAATTTCTATTTCACTCTGTATCTCGGGAACGAAACAATCTGGCACAATTTTGTTTGCGGCATTCAAAGTTTCTCGAAAAATTGACACAGAGTCGCGAAATCCGCAAAGTTCTATCTCTGCTGGTTACCGAGAAACCCTGTGATTACAAGCAATCTGGGACACAGTGTACACCGCTGACTTTTCATCTCGTCAGAATTATTGTCTCTTCCATCAATATGCCGACGACGTGCAACTTTATTCCTCACTTGCAAAGGAAGATCTGCACACAGTATGCGGTCACATTAATAAGGACTTGGAAATAATTTCTGAAGTTTCTTTGGCACATGGTCTACTTCTAAACAATAATAAAACCAAGCTTCTAATATTTGGTCGTGATAGAGAATCTATTGAGAATAATATTAATTTCTGTCTCTACCTGAATAATATTAAACTAACTGCTACCAATGTTTGCAAGAACCTTGTACTTTTAGTCGATACTAGTCTGCGATTTGATGATCACGTCGCCCCTTTGATTCAAAAATCAATTGCTAAGTTGAAACTTCTTTATATTTACAGGGATATTCTTTCGACCAATGTAAGATTAAGATTATGTGACAGCCTTATTCTGTCGCATTTGGATTATGCCGATGTAGTGTATTTGTCTTTTCTCACGCAAAGAAGTAAAACCATCCTTCAAAGAATTCAAAACTCCTGCATTAAATTTTCATACGGACTTCGTAAGTCTGACCACATATCAGACCATTTTGAGAGAACTAAATGGCTAAATCTTTTCGAAAGGTATGAACAAGGTCTCGCAAGTTTAGTGTTTAAAACTGAGTTGTCTCAAGAACCCACGTATCTTCTTGATAGGTTGTCAAAGGGTTTAAATGTCCATAATATCATTACACGCCATCGTGGTCTGTATCAGATTTCCAGGCACAGCACCTCTCCTTTTCAGCGTTTATTCACGTATAATGCGACCAAGATATATAATGCGATACCCCATAGCATGAAGGCAAGCCCGTCCGTAGATTCGTTTAACTCAAAACTTAAAAAATATTTAATTTCTCAAAGATAACATAGAGTTCTCAGTTGCTACATATTTTTAGGCGTGTCAAGCTACATTATAGTATATCACTATATAGTTTTTTTATTTTTATTATTACTAATACGTAGGCATATAAATTACAAGGTTTTCGTTTAAGTCTATTTCCAAGATGGTTAGATATGAACAACCATGCTGGATCTCTCCACCATTTCAATTGTTAATTGTATCTTATTTCTTGTAACCAATAAAGAGACATTTTGAATTTGAATTTGAAATACGGTAAATTATATACCAGAAAACATTACGCTTCTAAAACCTTCACCTTTTTGGTCATAGTACTCTGTAATAGAAGTCACGTTAGCAGTCGATATAGATATTAGAAAATATTCAAAATTATATCCGTTGGATGGCGTGCAGAAAAATGCAAAATATTTACCAGAGGAAAAACCTATTTTTGAAAGTTGTCGCCATCATCGCTATTGCTAGAACATTTCGTAGAGACGAACTAGCCAAAATGACTATTTACGATGTTCAAATTGCCGAAAATGTATTGCTAGTTTAAATTCTGCATACAAAAAATAACACGGAGCCTTCATTTGTCGTGTCCAATGGAGAAATATAAAAAAATCAACTTGTAAATATTTGCCAAAAATATGTGCTCCTTCATCCAGTAGTTGTTCTTCGTCATCGCCTTTTTGTTGGTAACTTTTAAGGAATTTTTGAATTGTAGGCAGCATGATTACTTACTTCTTCATATAACAGTCAATATATTATACTAGTACTGCCATGGGCGAAATTAAGAGGGGGGGGCTTGGTGGAGCTAAGCTCCCCCGAATACCGAATTAGCCCCGCCAAAAATAATTAAACTTGATACATGCACTAAAAAACGAATAAAATATATAAACGCTTTTTCATATTAAGATCGGACTTTAGCCCCCTCGATCTGATGTTAAAACGCTATTCATGACTATTCACTATCTATATATATTAGTTAAATATAATAGTAAAAAAAACGGTAAAACTCTTTTAACGGTAATCTCATCGTTCCTCGTAAAGAAAGTTTAAATTAGTTAAGAGGGAAGTTCCGAGTAACGGCCAAATTATTGACTTATTATTGATTTTGACACATCTTAACATTAGTTAATATTTAAGCTATTTGTTTTTTTCTGTATCATTAATTTTATTTGTAATTAATATTTTTATTTTTTTTTTCAGAGAGCCTGATGCATACGTTAATACTGTACCTCCTCCCCGGGAAGACATAAGCAGGTAATTGCGGCTGATTTTAATAGTTATTTATGAATATTTTATCGAACTTTCGGATTTGACAGGCTGCTTAGAGAAATCTAGGAACTCGCTGTCAAATTTGACATTCCGTTAAACATTTTAAACTTTAATTGAGCTTTCTGCAATGAGAGTACATAAATATACTTTTTGCACGTTTTGCATACAACATTTTTTCTACGATCGTTATTTATTTGATTTAAAAACAGAAAAAGTTTAAAGATACGGCGGGTTACACATAAGAGTGTCAATGTCAAAAATGATTCTAAACGTCAGTTAAATTTATTACGTGATTAAAAGTTTTGTGCAACCGGCTTGCTTATCATGCATGAGTTTATTAAATCTGAAGTGGCCGATTGTTGCGTTGTCATGGTAATTGCAAAGCTATTCAAAATTAAATATAAAGTTTGGCACACGATTCTAAGTCTGTGAAAAGAATGTGAGTAACTATGGAAACGGTGCAATGATCATTCGCGGTTGACTACAACTCTGTATATCCACGGAAACGGCCTGCCTTTGACATACCTCCCCCTCCGATGTTTTAGATCTGTGTGGTGTACTTTACATGTATGTGTCAATGTCAATGAATTATTAAGTTTTGCTGTCATTTGCACACACTTTAAAATAAAAATGTCTGATAGTGAAGGAAATGATGAACTGTAACGCAGTGAAAGAAGCCACGCTAGATTCATTGTCTGAAAAATCACAAAAGCAAAACAAAAATGTTTTTAAAAGCTTTAAGGAATGGTGTAAACGAAATACGGTAAATTACACTGACGACCAGAGAAACGGCCACCTTAAAATTTTGATGAATTTTAAAAATCAATATATTTTTTTCTAGTGGGCCGATTTTAATGATTTTTTTAAAAATTTGTAGCTAAATTATTTCACTTTTTAGTGTCTTTTTAAATTAAAATGAAAGTTCTCATTTGTCTATTATACTAGGGAAAACAAAAGTTGCTATCTTGCCGAAAGTTTGAAACGCCCTGTATAGAATCATTTAGCAGAGTAAGGAATTTAAAACTCATTTTATTATCAAGGTACAACTTTTCCCGATAATTTGTTTTTTGCTTCATCTCAATAACTTTTTATTGGAGATATGCGCTTTTGAAAAAGACGCTATCGATTTACAGTTATTTTAGCATTAAAGGGTGCTTTTAATCAACATACCTATGAAATGAAATAGTGTTTGTTGTTTTTGTTATGTCACTGTCAGTAAAATGTCATATTGATATTGTTTGTTGGCAGTTACTATAGTAGAAATGGTTTTAATTCCAGAAATTGCATCGGCTATTGTTGCTTTAAATGAAAATGGTAGAGATCAAAGTTATATCGCTAACATATTCAGGTGTGCACCAAGTGGGGTACAGCGCGTTTACGCACGCTTTCTCGAGACAGGTTCATACGCTAGACGTCTAGGAACAGGCCCTCGTAGGAGAACTTCCAATCGAGACGATCGTTTTATTCTAAATTGATGCTAAAAAACCGCCGTTTGTCAGCTGTTCAAATTCGTAATAAATTGCACCACGTAAGACGTAAATGTAAGTAAACCAACAAGTTTAAATAACTAAGTAGAGACCATCGGATCATCCTGCTGCGATTTGCCAGAGAACATCAAAATTGGACTGAAAATGGTTGGAGATATATTTTATTTACCTACCGTCGAATCAAGGTTTTGTTTGAGACGGTCGAGCAAGAGTATACGGCCGAGAAAAAGTATGGAGACGAACAGGGGAGCGATATGCCAAATGTACTTTTAATAACAGATTAAGCTTTCAAGGAGGTTCAATTATGATATGGGCGGGAATTTCTGCGGAATCACGTACCGACTTGTATTTTGTTCTTAGGGGAGCCATCAATGCATAAAGGTACATAAATGAAATGTTGGCAGTTATGTTATTCCACGTGCACCATTGGTGGGGGATAATTTTCTTTTAATGCATGATAACACGTGACCTCACACGGAGCGAATCCCTCAGAATGCTTAAATGGTGCCCACAAATGGATTGGCTACCGCACAGTCTGAGATATGCTCAGTTGGAAAATTCGAAGTTTAGTACCCGCCCCTGGAATATTGGATAAGTTGTGAAGGGCACTATTAGGACAATAGGCGGCTATTTCTCAGGAGGATATACGACATTTAATGGAAAGTATGCCGGGAAGAATAAACGCAGTCATTGGTTTAAATTTCTTATTGGATGTTTTTATTTTTCCCATGATTTAATTGGTCATTCTGTAAAAATTTATGATCAGAATAAAAGTTGCGAAAAAAATTAGTATATTGTTTAAACTTTTGAATCTCCAATAAAAATAAAATTATTGAGACCAAACAAATTATCGATAAAAGTTGTTTTCCTTGCTTTGCTAAATGATTCTACAGGGCGTTTCAAACTTTCGTCGAGATAACAACATTTTGTTTTCACTCGTATAATAGACAGATGGGAACTTTCTTTTCTAATTCTGCAAGAGATTAAAAAGTCTCTAGCTATAAATTGCTAAAAGAATCATTAAAATCGGCCTATTAGAAAAAAATATATTGAACTTTAAAATTCATCAAAATTTTAAGTTGCGTATCAAAAAAAATTATGTTTGCCTATTTTTATGATAAGGAGAAACTTCTAAAACTTTCATCCTTGTGATCAGGGTACTCTATGATAAAAGCCACTTTAGCAGTGTAAATCTCTATTAGAAAATATTCAAAATTAATAGCGTTTTTGAAACAAAAATCCTGTGGATATCGTAAAGAAAAATTCCAAATATTTACTAGGAAACAAATTTAAGTTCTTAGAAGAAGCCTTCGACGAAAAATACCCATTTTTAAAAGATAGCTGGTACATTAGGGTGGTCTAATAATAGAGGACGTCGGCTGTAGCTAGGGAACCATTATTTATAGGTAAATCGGCCAAGAGAAATTGCTGTAAATTATTTTCAAGTTCGAAAGTTGGCAGCTACGGGGCGTAAAAGTAATACAAAAGCGCAAAAGCCAATTTTCTCTTAAATTTCCCTAATTGAGGTATAATGAAGATATAAGCATTGTATTCTTCAACCAATTAGGCACCTTTTTACTTTAGACAATTTTTGTCTATTTTCAAAAATAAATTGGTGGAAGAGAGATTTTATTCAGCTTGGTGTAAAAAAGAAGTGCTTTCTTTGCTCTACTTGTGGAGCCATAAACTGTACCGTAATGACTTTGTTAGTGGTCACTAGACAAATAATGCTGATTTTCTCAAAAAAGTCAAATGATAGGCTATGCCTTTTATATCACAATTTATTTGGTAATTACGAAGGGCAAATCAGAACTATTTGGAGATTTTCGGAACAACGCCATCTAGTTCTGCTCACAAAATCATTACGGTACAGTTTTTGGCTCTACGAGTTGAATGAAATCGGTTCATCCAAAACAAAGGTAGCAAGATATCAACATTTAAAAGTAAAAATGTTTGATCTTTATTTTTGAAGATAGACAAAAATTAGTATTTACCCTTTTGTGTTGCTGTTACGCCCCCTAGGGGCCAACTTTTGAACTTGAAAATAATTTACTGCGATTACTCTTAGCCGATTTACCTATAAATATTTTTTGAATCGTCATTCCGCTTTGTTATGAATTTACCAAAGGTGGCTTTGAAACAACTGGATACTTAAATATGGAGTATACTGTCATGTTTACAAAATGTCAAATCATTTCTAGGTATTGTTGTGATAATCTTAATTTTTGCTCTACTATGACTTTTATACTCGTTTTATTTTAACATGGAGTTTACAAACGACGAAAAGGTTAATATGGTTTTTATCTATATGAGATGTATGCGCAACGCAAATAATGCCATTCAGGTATACGGAAATTTGTATCCCAAAGGAAATATCCGAGAGAACAGATGTTTCAGTAGGTCCAAAACTCAAAAAGCAACAGTAACATTTTAAGAGGTTAAAAATGAAAGAAATGTCCTAGGTATGATATTTTTATTCACGTTAAAATTTTAGGGCACTAAAAATAACATGAATAATAAGGGTATCATTACGTGAAATTGAGAAGGAAACGAATGTAGCCAAAACATCAGTGAAAAAAATTGCACCGTAATAAATTTAAAGCTTATCGATGCCGAAAAGTTCCCTATTTGAGCTTCACAGATTTTTAAAAAAGAACAATATTTGGCAGGAAATATTGTGGTTTGACGAGAGCAGGTTTTGCAATAATGGTTGGTTTAGTGGAAATATACACGGAATTAGTGTTTAGCTGGGAATTCTTAATTTGAAATTGGTGGGTCCCTCTTTTTTTGAAGAGCACATAAAAGACGAAATGTACCTAAACTTTCTAAATTAAGTACGATTTTCAAAATATGCTGGATGATCTTCCTCTGGATGTATTTAGAAATTTTAGGTACTTTCAGCAAGATGGTGCACATCGTGATCGGCGATGTACCAGATTTTTAAATAACTTTTTACCCAATCTTTGGATCGATAATAACGGCCTCGGTCCCCCGACCTCAGCCCCTTGAACTTTTCCATTTGGGTGTACATTAAAGACCAAGTGTACTTAACTAGTCCTCTAAATGTTGATGATCTAAAACATAAAATTCGACTGGTTTGTAATAAAATCACGCCCAGAATGCTAAAAAATATTAAAGAGAAAATAATAAAAAATGCAAGAATGTGTTTAAGAAATAATGGTAATTTAACCTGTATTGTTTTTTTTATTTTATTTGGATATGTGTTTTCTGTTGTTGAATGTTGTTGTGTATTTAGGTTCAAATGAGCAGTTAAATAAATAAATAATATGTTTCTTTTTTGTTTCAATAAATATGGCATTTATTAAAACAAATAGTTATTTATTTGTTTATATATATAATTTGCTTTAAGAAAGAAACAAAAAGATATTTTGCTAGAAAATAATGCTGTATTTTACTCATGTAAAAGCAACCGTATTAGAAAAATAACTTTGACGATGGCTATTTTTGTACCGACATGTCGGGAATCATATTTGAGTTGTACATCATTTTAAAGGAAATTAAAAGATTTTTAAAATATTAAATAAAAAATCCAGGGCCGTATTTAAAAAAACTAAGCCAGTAGTGGTGGCTCGAAAACGAAACCTCAGAAATAAAATTTAAAGATATCGTGTTGTAGAGAAGAACTCTCCTCGACCCTCATAATGAATCTTTAAATTAGTTAAGAAGAAAGTTTCGGGTAAAGGCTAGTTTATCGACTTAAATCGTTAGTGTTTAAGTTATTTATTTTTTATTTATGATTAATTTTAAGTTATTTATTTTTTATTTATGATTAATTTTATCTACAATTACTATTTTCATTTTTTTTCCAGAGGGCCTGCATACGGTAATGCTCTAGCTCCTCACTGGGAAGGCAGAGACAGGTAAATCCGGCTGTTTCTAATAGTTATTTATGTATCTAAGGCAGTGGTCTCCAACCCGTTGATTGCGAGTTACCGGTAGCTCGCGAAGACATTTCTTGTAGCTCATAACATATCTTGTAAAAGCATAAAAGCGTCAATACATTTTGAAAAAAAATCACAATATGAAAACAAGCAGCGGCAACACTGCGGTGAGCGCTAATTGTGGCAAGCTAAGTTAGTAAGTAAGTAAGGCATATAATTTTTATTCGGAACGGGAAGAAGAGTATTTTTTTACAGAAGTTAAAGGTAAAATGTATGTTTATTATGTAATGCCTCTGTTTCGGTTGCTAAAAAAGTGTACATCCGAATTTTGAAAAATATTTCCCATTACAAGCTGCAAACAGAAAAGAAAAACTGAAAAAATTAAAGATTCAGTTAATTGGACAACAGTCAATATTTTTAAAAGCAGATGACAAAAATACGTCTGCAACGGAAGCATCATATTGTGAGTTCCAAATAATTGCACAAAAAAAACCGTATGAAGACGGCGAAATGATATAACAGGCATTTTTAGAAGCTGCAGATTCCTTATTTTCCAACTTAAAAATAAGGACGAGATATTTTCAGCAATAAAATCTATGCAACTTTCTGCTAATATAGTGATGCGACGTGTGGAAATAATGGACAAGGATCTTTTTTCACAGTTAAAAACTGACTTAGATAACTGTGTTTATTTCTGTGTTCAACTGGTTGAATCAGCAGATGTGGCTGACATGGTTTTTAGTGATTTTATAATTAAAGATCTTTTGAAGTTTATTCCACTGAAAGGATATATCACTGGACAGGAATTGTTTTCTCATTTAAACATTTTTATATCTTTGGAGAAAATTCCAATTTCAAAATTGGCAGGCTTGACAACTGACGAGGTTCCAGCTATGGTGGGTTGTGATAAGAGTCTGGTAGCATTTTGTCGTAAAGATGAACGCTTTCCACAATTTCTGTGTTACCATTGCGTTATTCATCAGCAAGCATTATGTGAACATTTTTTAAAGCTAAACAACGTCATGAAATTGGTAGTAAAAATAGTAAACAAGATTAGAGCTCAGGCATTACATAGAAGATTATTCAAAATCTTAGCCGATGAAATTAATTGTCAGTATGTATATCTACTTCTTCACTCTGAAGTGTGATGGTTGAGTAGAGGACGAGTGTTAACACGTTTTAATAAAGCCGTATCTGTCATAGTTCTATTGTTCAAACAACGCGGCGAACCCATTCAGGAACTCGAAAATTCAATTTGCCTTAGAGATTTTGGGTTTTTTATGGACATTACAGACAAAATTAATGAACTCAATTTGCAACTTCAGGAAAGAGATAAAGAACTGGCAGAAATGATTTTCAATATAAATCCATTCATAAAAAACTCAAAATCCAATAGAGCCCTATGACAGTAAATCTCAGTGGCGGCTGTTCAGGTGAAGTAGGTGAAGTGCTACTTCACTAGGAAAAATAAACAAGCAAACATCTAATTATATTTATTATATCTCTTAAAATTTTAGTTTTTACATTGATTTATTCACCTAATTGGTCAAAAATAAACTGTAGATCTCGAATAATTATTTTACTTGACCGTTGGCGGCATGTCTTTTTAAAACTTTCAATCGAACTTTATTATAACAACTATAACAGTGGCGCAAACCGCTTTGACTTTACTGGAGGTGCTATGTTTAGTTTACGATTTTCCACCTATGTTGCCATGACAAAGCGTACCCGATGACGTCGAGTCCAGCGCCATACAACGCTCTCAGTGAATTGCAGGCGCAATACACTACACCCACGTGTCGTTCAGTTTGCGGTGGTTGTTTACTTTTATTTTCGCGGATTTCGCTGCAACCCGTGAATTCCTTTACAGTTAACTTGATTGTTTTGTGTTATATTTAGTTATGGTGTTGTCACAACTTCAAATTCGACGTTAATAAATGTTATTGTTCAAGACTGGAATACATTAAAATATGTCTTTGAATTTATTACAAACTGTGACAAATCTGATGAAAAATCAATCCGCCTTGCGAAAGGATTTTTAGGTGAGATGAACGATTTTGAATTCACGTTTCTGGCATTAGTGTTTAATGACATTATCTCAATCACGGTATATACTATTTGAAGTTCTTCAAAAAAAATCGCTTGACATTCATTTTTGCATACCCAATATAAAGCGCTGTCGTGAGGCGCTCTGTAAAAAAAGAAATGAAATTTTTTTAATACCGTATTTGATAAAGCAAAATCTATTACAGAAATAAGTAATTACAAACGTGAGCTTGCTAAGTTTTCACCTGAAGAAATTAGAGCTAAGTATAGAACCCATTTTTATGAAATATTGGAACATATTTTAATGGAAATGACGCTAAGATTTCAAGACTGTGAAAAACTTACATTTTCATGTTTGGCAGGTTCTGCTAAATTTTCCGAATATAGTTTAAATCTTCCGACTGGCCCGTTTGAAAATGTGTTAAAGATATGGGGAAATATTTTCAAAAATTCAACGACTTAAAAATGAGCTTTGTCTTATTTTTGCCACTGAGAGTAATTGGAATATATCGCTGAAAGAGCAAGTGAAAAAAATTAATAAAAATAAATATATTTTTACCGAGGCATATAAATGGTTTTCCCTTATTTTGACAATACTGTCGACAAGTGCTTCAGTGGAAACAAGTTTTTCTTGCTTCAAATGTGTAAAAACTTATTTAAGAAATACAATATCTCAAGAAAGACTTACTTCTCTAGGCAATATTTCAATTCAAAAGGAATTTCTGGAGGAGATTAGGGCAACTCATCCATTTTATGAGGATGTTATAAATAAATTTGTTGCTATGAAGGATAGGAGAATTGATTTAG
>JAUTXW010005132.1:45000-98852 GCA_030620095.1 Kuschelorhynchus macadamiae
GTATAAATATACTTTTTGCACGGGTTGCATACAACATTTTTTCTACGTTCACTATATGTGAGATTCAAGAACTGAAAAAGCTTCAGGATTTAACCCTAGAACACCAGACATTCGTAAATTTTACGACGGCCTTGCGTAAAAGTTCTTTCCCTCCCAAGTTAATGAGTGTATAACCAACGTTTTCTGAATATATTTATTCAGTAGACTTTGGTATAACGTTATACTCTTCAGTAGCTTTCTAACTAACAACCAAATCGATATTGATGTAACGAAATTAATGAAAAAATTTCGTTTAGTTGCTCAATTTGACGTCACGTCGTGAATATTACCATAGTCTGGTATTTGCGTTACTTGTACAGTTGGAGCTCAAATTTGATTTATTAATTATTTGGTGAGTTTATTGTTCGGAATATATTATTTTATATCTTATTATCTGGGTCCATACACAAATCAGCTATAAGCTGTACTCGATTTTCCTTTCTGATAGACTGTTTAAGGTTTGACGAAAAATATTCTAAAAATGAAAGAATAAGTGGTGATGTGTTTGCCCCCAACGAGAAATATGGGATATGTCTGTTGATACATGTAAGAATCTTACACCCCGACGTCATACAGTGATTACAAACTAATTGGAAACGATACCTTGCGAAAATCTGAACCGTTGCCAGTAAGAAAATGGGTTAAGATATTTCGAATGTTATAAATAAATAAATAATGTCGTTATTAGGGGCGGGGCTCAGCCAAAGGTTGCTTAGGCCCAACCCAAACCATTTCATTAGAATATTGTTTTCTTAATACTATTACTGAAAAACAGTACCTAACCTGCTTACTTAAGTAAGTTAAATATTCTGTGATTTATTCTAAATAAGTAAGATTTCAAAAAAGATATACGAAAAGATGCATGAAAAGACCAAGTAGAAAGAAATTATTAGAAATGTTATTCCATATTATTAACATAAAAACTCTTAAGATTACGTTTAAATGTATTAATATTAGTAATAGTTATTAAATCTCTGGTAAAAAAAATACATGAGAGAGGAATAATATGAGAAAAGTCCCTTGAAGGTGGTAGTAT
Organism: Kuschelorhynchus macadamiae; assembly: GCA_030620095.1. Classification (NCBI taxonomy): domain Eukaryota; kingdom Metazoa; phylum Arthropoda; class Insecta; order Coleoptera; family Curculionidae; genus Kuschelorhynchus; species Kuschelorhynchus macadamiae. Next base: position 46,076 of record JAUTXW010005132.1, read on the forward strand.
CATGACGTGGTACCACTAACAACACTGGATTTATTCTTGTTCTCTCAACATTTTCACTAGCAAAAACCAATTTATCTCTCAGATAGGAGGGGAGCCTAGAGGTTATTATTTTTTTATTAGAGTGACAAAATGTACATCTCTTCTATCATTCATCCTAAGCAAGCCGTACTGTAATTAATAAGGGGTTATGTGATCCTGCCTCCCAATATCTGCAGAGTACCTAAGATAAGAATTTTGAATCACCTGTATACTATATGTAGGATCTAGAATGGAGCCCTGTGCTACCCCACTCGGATTCACTAAGCTTTCAGAAAGGTTAACCTCACTATCACTCACCAATTTCACCTGCTCATGCCTATTTATCAAATAACTTCTAAACCAATCCACGGACTCCTGTGAGAGAGCATATTACTTCAGTTTACCGATCAAAAGGCTATGATGTATAATATCGAATGCTCTAGAATAATCCAACATTGTCAAAAGATAAAGTTTTCCATTATCCATTGCGCGTAATGTCATCAACAACGTTGGAAAGAGCCGTAGTAGTGCAATGCCCAGAGCGAAAGCCTAATTGTATACACGGTAGAATTTTAATTTTAATAATTATAGCCCTTTAATTGGTCATTGACAACAGATTCTATAATTTTTGAGAGTACTGATAGAATACTAATTGGTCTTAAGTGATTCAATTCAGAAACGTTTTCTTTTTTTGGAATAGGGGTAATAAGGGAATGTTTCCAGCGGCTGGGCACAACTCCATTAAGCAATGATGAATTAATTAAATGTGTAAGAGCAGGCACAAATAGTCTTATCATGTCCCCAGATATTTTGCCTATCCCTTTGGCATTCGATTTAATTTTCATAAGTTTGGAAGCAACAGTATCAGGTGAAACAAGCGAGAAGTTAAATACATTATCTGCAATATTTGGATCCCTATTTTGATCAAAGTACTGAAATGTCAGCAAATCTGGTTCAGTTCCCACGATATAAGAAATAAAAAAGGTGTTTATATTATTCGCATTCTTAAGATGATCCGGAAGGTCGCTGGGGGGGGGGGCACTTTCTATGTCTATTAATTTACTTACGGCATTCCAAAGTGTTTTAGAATTTTTGTGGTTTCGATTCAATTCAAACTATATGAAAGCCTTCTCTTCTCGGCGAATGGAGGATGTTATTAGATTACGAAGTTCTTTGTAATATCTTAATTTTGATTGGGTTTGAGTAAATGACACACTAAGGGATTTTAAGGCTTTACGGTATTCATTAAGAGCATGATCTCTTAAACGCATCATGCGTTTAATGTTTGGGGTTAACCAGGGGCAGTCATTTTTGGTGATTCTAATTGTTCGGATCGGCGCAGGTCACTGTAGAAACGAGCTACATCCATATTTTTTATATTTCAAACTTAAAAGGTAGGTATATTTTTTTGTTTTAAGGGTATATATGAATTATAGAGTATACCAAAACAACGATCTGATAATCGCCCAAAATTAATATTTTCAGTGTGTAGAACGCGACCGTATTTGTTAATAATTATTAAATCAAGTAAAGAAGAATTTCGCGTTGGGGTTGTAATAACCTGATGTAGGTTAAAAGTGCTGAAAAAATTATCTAAAAACATTCATTCTGGTGTGGTCCTATTTAAGTAATTAATATTGAGATCACCTAGGCAAATAAAGTAATCACACATCATCACACATTCAGCAACACTCTCCTCCAAAACCTGAAGTAGCCTATAGTTTACACTAGGGGGACGATACGCACAGCCAAAACATACCACAACATTGCCTATTTTGGTAGAAATCCAAATGTTATCAATGTTTTCAATACTACTTTTTTCAAGAACTTTGACATTTTTAATATTTGAGCTATTTTTTATGAATATAGACACGCCACCACCCCTTCGTTCTCTGTCCTGTCTGTATACCGAGTATCCTGGAATAGAAACAAATGTGTCTGGTATAGTTGGCATTAACGAAGTTTCTGAAACTGAAAAAAAGTCGTAATTATTTGATATTATGTGATCTTTTAAATCCCTCAATTTAGGTAGTAACGATCTTATGTTAAGATGAGATACGATTAGATTTCCCTCATTACCGCCTGGCGCAATATCCAATTCGTTAGGATGATACATCCAAACAAACAGAGCAAGACATTTTAGTTATCTGGTTTACTCTCACAACACACGTTTAAAGGTGCGAAACTATAAACATTAGAGATAATTGTGTCCAATGCATACTATCTTTAAACATTCTTTAAAGAAAAACCATAAGCTACACGTCTATAAATTTATAAATGTATGTACCGATATAAAAACTAACCGAAACCTATCTCTATAAAAACTAACGTGTAGTTACTTTAGTTTAGAGAACATTAACTTGTGTAAACTGTTCATCATCTGATTCATGGAACCACTAGAATTCTTCCTAGGAGGCGACGTCCCAGAAAAACGAGTATGGAAACAGATCGTTGAATTGTTCGCATTTCTAAGGCAGACTCTCACAAATCAGCAGTTGATATTTGGAAAGAAAATTTTGAAAATCCCAGGAGTTTTAGTATTCGTAATCGTTTGAACGAGGCACAACTTTTTGACAGGGTACCAAGGAAGAAGGCTAACTTTTCTGAAGTAACTCGAAGGAGCCGTTTGGAATTTGCTAGACATCACCTTCTCCTTGGAACGTCCAACATTGGAAGCAGACACTATGGTCCGATGAATCAAAGGTAAATAAATTTGGTTCTGATGAAAAACGTGTTGTTTCGCGTCCACCAAATAAATAATTTGACCCCAGCTACGCCATTAAAATAATGAAATTTGGTGGTGGTTGTATCATGGTATGGGGCTACTTCTCTTGGAATGGTGTCGGCTCTCTTTACAGAATAACTGGTACTATGAGTCAGTATGAATACATTAATACACTGGAAAACGTGATGCAACCATATGCAGAAGAAAATGTATCAATACTTTGAAAATTCCAACACAATACTGATCCAAAGCACTCTGCTAGGAGGGTGACTGTCTGGCTTTGGGATAATCATGTAGATGTTTTACAATGGCCATTTTGTAGTCCAGATCTTAACCCAATAGAAAATCTTTGGATGATAGTTAAAAGGAAATTAGGTTGAAGTACTTTCGACAATTTCGACGAACTATTCGAGGGTATGAGAGAAGCTTGGACCAGTATTTCACTAGAGACGTGTACACGTCTTTATACCGTCTATGCCTAGGGGGTGTTTAAAAGTAATTAAAACCAATGGATATCCAAATAAATACTAGGTACTCGATTGAGACAAAAACTTATAGTTGTTAAAAATGATTCAGAAAAACGTTTCCAATTAATTTGCCGCTTAAAAATGTGTGAATTTTGTAATGAATAAATTTTTTTTAAACTTAAAAAGATTATTTAATGCGATAATAATAGATATATACCCTAACAATAACAACAATGATTATAAAATTCGAAATATCTTAAACCAATTTCTTACTAGCAACGGTTCAGATTTCACTGTCACTGTCTGTGTATGTGTATGTTACCATAGATAAAGAATTATTAGTATTTCGCGGCGATGTCGTTTTGGAATGTACATACCAAACAAGCCTGCGAAGTATGGTCTGAAAATTGTAATGGTGTATAATTCAGCTACAAAATATATGATCAACGCTAGTCCATATTTAGGAAAATCAACCAACACTAACGGTTTACCGTTAGCAAACTTGTATGTCAAATCTTTGACATCTACTGGTGTTTTGTGTAGGTATCCAATTTTTTAATTTTGGGTTTTCCTTTAAATTGTGTTAAAATATCATGTTTAGTTTGTTATCGTAATAAGATATTACCATAGAAATAAATAAATGGCTTTATTTCAAGACTTCTTAAAAATTCCGGTCACTCCATGTTTGAAGATTTTACTAAAAATTTGACGCTTACTATTTCAGCAAAATGTCTGGTACTTACGTATGTAGAAAATAGTTTGATGTTTTAGGGTCATGCATGAATTTATTAAACCTAGATTTCAAATCTGAGGTTACTGATTGTTGGGTCGTCATGGTAATTGTAAAGTTATTTAAAATTAAATATGTATGTGTCAGTGTCTATTATTAAGTTTTGTTGTCGTTTATGCACAATTTAATAAAAAAAATTTCAATGTCTATTCAGCATAAAATGAAAAATAATAACATTGTCGTAAGTAAAGCTGATAAGAGAAACTGCTTGGTTATTTGTAAAAGAGAGGACTATATTCTAAAAGTGAAGTATTTTATTAATACTGTTTTTTTCAACTTACAAGTGATCCACTTAACGTTTATGTCAGAGATTTAAATCATACATTTAATAGGCTGGAAAACTTCTTTAATTCTCTAACATGTAACACACCATTTTTTCCAATGAATCCAAAGATGCCTTGTTTATATGGAATGCTTAAAATATACAAGCAAAACTCACCAATAAGACCTGTCGTGATTTTATAGATGCTCTAGCTTATAATATAATACTTTTCTCAGACAAATTCTAAATTTTATCAATAAATTTAGCATAAAAAACACCTTAGAGCTGGTCAAAGAAATAAATAAAATAATTCTACCAAGTTTTCTTTTAGTATCTTTTGACATTTTTAATTTATTTCCCATAATACCCAGAAATAACGTTTCAGACATTGTTAAATCCATGTTAGATGACCAGAATTGAGTTTGACAAACAGGGAAAATATTTTGACACTTTTAAAAAATAAATCTGATTTTTTCATATTCAATAACAAACTGTATAGAATGCTGGATGGTTTGCCTATAGGTTCCAGCTTAAATAATATTCTGTTTAAATCAATAGAACCCCTTCTTAAAAATGAGTTTTTCTGGCGCAGGTACGTTGACAACACTTTTGTCATTTGAACAGGTTCCAAAGTGGAACTTGATTCGTTTCTCAATTTCTTAAATACGCTACATTCTACTATACGGTTTACTAAGGAAGTCGAGAGTAATAACACCTTAAATTTTTTAGATCTTTCTATTACTAAGAAAAATAACAAACCTTTCTACTCTACTCACAGAAAACCTACACAAACCGATCATACCATCCCTGTCGACTCTAGTCATCAATTGTCACATAAACTAGCAGCTTTTCATTCCTTAATCCATAGATTTTTATGTGCCTCTTTTACCTGTTGATTTCATAAACAAACGAAATATTATTTACCAAATAGCAATAAGCAATGGCTATTCCAAAGCTCTAATTGACAAACTAACTAACAAAAAGTTTTTACAAGTTAGGGAGTTATGTATTAAAATGGACCCAGTTCCGCCTTGGAAACCAGCAAAATTTCTGAAAACTAGTTACACTGGTCCAGTATCAGTTAAAATTAGAAATATATTTAAGAATGTTTTGCAAAATGTACGAATAGTTTTTAGTTCTGTATGGAATTTAGGTAGAATTTTGTCACATACCAATCCAAGATAAAATAGACAATCTTAAGAAAAGTGAAGTTTATCAACTTGACCGTAGCAATTGCAGTTTTTCTTACATTTGTAAATAAGACAGGAGCTACAAACTGAGAATCCAAGAACATCTCAATGCTCAAAAATCTCCAAATGATAATAAATCTGCATTTAATCTTCAATTAAATAAACAAAACATTCTTTCGACATTGAAAATAATTTTAAAATGTTACATAATATTTCCTGGGGTAAAAAACAGGATGCTCTTGAGAGCTTGAAAATTGCAAAAATTTCAATTAACGAAAGTTATACTACACTAAACGAACCCATCGGTAGACAATTTGTTGAAGAGCCCCGTGTAATAATTTTTTTTAAATATTAAATAGTAAGCATTTCCTATATTATATTCATATCATAAAACAAAAGAATGTTTGTTTTTATATGCTTTTTTATATATTCCCACTTGCAAATAGGTTAGACTTTCACAGCCAGGAGACATTTATCTTTCAGTAGATATTAATTAGTTTTTAATGTATGTAAGTGTTTTAAACGTTGGTCTTTTATGTGTTGATGTAATGTTTCTCCTGTGTTAACATGTTGTAAGTGATTTATTTTATATGATTTTATTTCTTACTCCCATAATTTACATGCTCTTGAAAATTGTTGTTTAACCGAAACGCGTCGGGCTTAAATAAATACATTTTTGTGAAGATTTGGTGTTATTTTATTTTCTAATCATTAATATAAAAATGTTTGATCGTGAAGGAAATCATGAACTGTATAATACTCCTCATGAGAAACTGAACGGAGCTATTTGTTGTTGATTTGCTGCCAGAAAGTAAAGAAAGCAATACGAAATGTTTAAAAGAAGTTTAAGAAATAATGTCAACGAAAACAGAAAACCTTATGCTTGGCTATTTTCATGAAAAGGAGAACTTCAAAACCCTTCATTTTTGTGGTCAGACCTATGATAAAAGCCACGTTAGCAGTCAAAGGAAATATCGATTTTACAAAATATTCAAAATGAATTGAATTTTTGAAATAAAAATCCGTTGGATATCACGCAAAAAAAAATCCAAAATATTTACTGGAGAACAAATATTTTAAGTTTTGGTGAAAAATACTTATTTTGAAAGTTGTCGACATTATTGCTTTTGCTGGTACGTGTCGTAGAGACGAACTAGACAACATTCCGCATACAGAAAATAACAAAGAGCATTGTTTTGTCGTGTCCAATGGAAAAATGACAAAAAAATTACGTTCTGAAGATTTGCCAAAGTATGTATACCTTCGTCCAGTAGTTGATCCTCATGGTTGTTTCTGTGTTAACTATTACAATGGGAAATGTACAAGAGAGGTTATGGGAGTTTAGTTTCGGAAAAATCCTCATCCGAAATTGCCAAGAAATCTATGTAGAAGATTCCATTCAAAACACAATAATTATTGCTCGTCAAATTCTAGGACAAGATAATGAGAGTGTTGGCCCTGGATTTGGGCAAAATATGAATTAAAAACACACTCGGTGCATCAGTTTATTGACAATTAATGTTCATAATTGTTCTAATTACCAAGTTAGTATTAACGTAGATGGCCAGTTCCAGGTCAGCCGACGCCGGAATATACCGGTCGGACAATGGTGTCGGAGAGGCCTTTCCTCTGGGAAAACTTCAGGCTGAGGTCTATGCTGTATTGCAGGTTGCAACAAAGGAGAAAGTCAGGTTGGGAGCGAGGAATGAAATCCGCATTCACTCAGATAGGCAGGAGGCCATTATAACCATCGGTAAGCCCGGAATGAGCTCAACTCTAGTCCAGGAATGCAGAGGTGAATTAAGTGAGCGGATTGAACTGTTACAAACACTTTGCAGATTTCGAATTATATCCCCATAAACCAGTATAACTAAAATTTCAATTCTTTTGGTTTCAGTTTAACGAACCGTTTTTGTAAATCAACAAAACCGACATTGTCAAACATATCAGGTAACCTTTTGTGCGCAGGTATTTTAATAAATGGTAATACATTAAATTATGGGTATTAAACCCTTATTTTCGCAAAAACTGTGGATTTTCATAAAAAGTGTTTTTAACAAAAAGTGTTGAGAATTTTACCGAGATTTTAAAAAAGTATATATATATATATATATATATATATATATATATATATATATATATATATATATATATATATATATATATATATATATATATATATATATATATATATATATATATATATATATATATGTATAATATATATATATATATATATATATATATATATATATATATATATATATATTATACATATATACAATCGACACTATTTATAGTGAAACTCTATATAGTGAAAGTATTTTAATGAAATTTCGTATAAAAAGCCCTGCATATAGTGAATCTGTAAAATAGTGAGACTTTATATATTAAAATTTTTACCGGGATTTTATGTAAAAATTTTTATGCATTTATTCTCAGAATTCCATTTTTATGACGCATTCTTTTGAAGAGGATCTTAACGCGTTTGTAATGCCTAATGGTTTTCAATAAATTAGGTAGATTTCTGTGAGCAACCGAGGGAATAACCCATTTTATAGAAAGCCATTCTATAGTCGAGGCATAGTAAATCCCAAATTCGGGTTCAGTTTGTTTTTGTTTAAAAATCAATTAAAACCTCCAAGCGAGTGTGTTTAAGTTTAGCTGAGAAAATTAAAGTTTTGGAGGAAGTTGATAAAGGCTGCAAAAAAATTGACGTTGCTGCAAAATTTTGTGTTTTTCCAAGTTGCGTCTCTCTGATAATAAAAATTCGCGACAGTATCATTAAGAAAACTAGTGTTCCAGGCAGTCGAAAACAAGTACGGGAGTGTTCTTACGAGGATGTAAACGAAGCAGTTTTACGATGGTTTCAAGTGGCACGTACACATCAAAACGTACCAATATCGGGAAATTTAATAAAGCAAAAGGCTCGCTCTACAATTTATTAAAGAATTTAACTGCGTTAATTTTCAAGCTGTTGAAGGGTGGTTGACTGCCTGGAAGACTCGCTATTCAATTAATTTCAAGACAGTGTCTGGCGAGAGTGCAAGCGTTAGTCAGGAGGACTGTGACATTTGGACTGAAACTGTTTTAAAAAGTGTATTGAAAAAGTGCGAGCCGAAAAAGGTTTTCAATTGTGATGAAACCAGTTTGTTTTTTAAATGTTTGCCAAATAAAACTTTTGCTTTTAAAAGTGATAATTGTTTTGGTGTTAAAACAAGTAAAGAAAGGGTGACACTTATAGTTGGAGCAAACATGGATGGCCCAGAAAAACTGAAATTACTGATCATACTTCTTAGAAATCGACAATGATGTTGGTACGACAGATCTCCCAACTGACCAAGACATAATCGACGTTATAAAAAGTATAGAAGATCATGAAGAAGAAACTGAAATCGGGGAATGTCCTGTGTTAACAGATTTTGTATTATTCTTTTTATTTCGTATGTACTGATACTATGTATGTATTTAGCCCTGTACATGCTGTGTACTACATGCATATTTGAACTTTCAAATGTTTAATAAAATCTTTTCTAATAATTCAACTTTGCAATTTTTTTTGTTGCTTGTCCCTTATAAAATACAAGTAAATGGTTACCAATACGAAAACATACATAGCAATATATACGGATTTTTCCTTTATATCGTACAAAGCTTCCTCTAGTGAAATTTCGTCTTTCTCTATATAGAGTGAGAGAATGGTTCATATGCACCTGGGTCCGCAAACGCTTCATAAGGGTGCTAGGACCCATTGAAAATGTCGCCCAAAACGTGCTTTTTATTTTATTACTTTGGAACTGCTTTTGTACCAGGTATGAATTTTGGTACAGGATTAGTCACTAATGAAAGCTATTTTTAGCAGCTAGCAAATTTTAAATTTCTTAATCAGGGGCGTGCCAGCGGTGTGTTTCTGTTTTTGGTTAGTCGATATTTTTTCAACCCTCTACTTTTTTGACATTTTAATAGAATATTAGGATTTTCTACTATTTTTTGCATAAAAAAGGTGCTCTTGGTAAATGGTCGAAAAGTTAACGGTTTCTGAGAAAAATCGTTTCAATATTTTTAGGTCGATCGAAATAACTTATTTAGAAGAAAAAAGGAAAGAAAATGTTATCTGAACTTTTATAAGTACAAGTGGTAAAGGGGCTTACAATGAACGTAAAATAAATAAGTGCAAGCTCGGAGTGGAGAAGTGTTCACGCACGGGGTCGAAAAGGAGAGCAAATAGTATTTATGGAATTCTTGGCGAAAGTTGATGTCTGATAGAGAATATCCTATACAACAGGTGTAGGTCGTGCAAAAGTGTACAAGTTTTGTACTGACTAGTTTTTAGCATACCTCAAAATTTTCGAGAAAAGTGAAAAATAAAAAACAAAAAAATACTTTGATTTTTTTTTCATTTCCACAAAACTAACTCAATTTATTATTTAAATTTGATCTTAATAAAAGTTGGGGCATGAAGAAAAAAAATTTCAGCTAAATTGGTCAAACCATCGCGGAATAATCAAGTGTGCAAAGATAAAAAAAATACATAGGGTTAAATTGATAACCTCCTCCTTTTTTGAATTTTTATTGAAGTCGGTTAATAAAATTAAAAACAAACGAAAACGTAAGATTTTCAGGCCATAATTTGGCTACAATAAAAGCTAATAAAATTACAGCAAATGTTGAACATGACATTCATGGAAAATTATCCCACTAAACTATTTCACATCGATGATCGTACTCGTTCAAATCAAATATTAAGCAAATGTCAACTTCATAATTTCTTTGACAGTTTATTTTACTTACAAAAATCAGTATTGTTAGTTTTCAAAAATGCCAGAATACACATTTTCTAACATGGGTACTTCATATATGAAAAACCGAATGGTTGCGCTCGTGGAGCTCGTAGGCTATATCAACAAGCATTTTCAAATCCTCAGCTTCCCGATAAACAAATATTCAGCAGTTTACATCAACGGCTTAGAGAAAATGGTACCTTTTCACCACGAAGAGCAGATTGTGGAAGGACTCGTACTACCCGTACTGTAGAAGCAGAAGGAGGTTGCAGGGAATCAGTACTAGAAAACTAGCTTTAAGACAGCGTGTTCCCAAAAGTGGTGGGAAATTTTAAAAGAACAGGTTCTTCGACCATACCACTTACAACGTGTGCAAGCGCTAAAGCCCTAGGATTTACAACAGAGATTGGAGTTTTGTGAATGGATGCGAATGAAATGCCGACAAGACGCCCATTTCCTTGAAAAAGTTTTTTTCAGCGACGAAGCAGGTTTTACACGTGAAGGTATAATAAACTTCCATAACAACCATGTCTGCGCAGTGGAAAATACCCAGGCCTATTTTGAAGGTCAATTTCAAAATAGATTTTCTATTAATGGTTGGGCGGGCATTTTAGGAAACATAATTATGGGACCGTATGTTTTGCCGCAACCTCTAAATGATACTTCATATTTATATTTTTTAGAAAATGATCTACCTGAGTTACTTGATGATGTGCCCTTCGAATTTAGACTACAACATTGGTTTATGCAGGATGGGGCCCCGCCCCATTTCAGCATTCAAGTGCGACAATATTTGAATCAACTTTATGGTGAACGATGGATAGGACGGGGTAGACCTATTGCTTGGCCGCCCCGTTCTCCAGACTTAAATCCGTTAGACTATTTTCTTTGGGGATATTTAAAAGAGTTGGTTTATTCGGTGGTAATTGAAAATGCAGCACATCTTGAACAACGGGTGATGGAGCAGTGTCAAGAAATTCGTAACACAACTGGAATACTTCAACTTGTAGGATTATCGATTTGAAATCGTTTAGCTGAATATGTAGCTACGAATGGTACTTATTTTCAACATTTGCTGTAATTTCCTTAGCTTTTATTGTAGCTAAATTGCGTAAAAATCTAACGTTTGTGCTTGCTCTTAATTTTATTTGTGTTAGGTAGATCCTTAGAAATGTCAAATTTTGTTTGTGGTTTTTATATTTTTAAAATATCCAACAAATGTTTTTTTTTTGCAATTAATAACAATAATTTTATTTCTCAATTAAGTATTTTGCGAGATAGATATTCATTTGTCCCGGTCCAAAATAATTTTGTTCAAAGGAAAGATCTACGGTGAAAATTCATTTTACAGAGTTCCGCGTGATTTTTTCGTTTTGAACTATTCTTTTCGGTAAAAAAATTGTCAGAATTCGAAACCGTCACCGAAAATTGCATTCTACGAAAAAACAAATACAATAGTGACTTGTTCCATTTTTTAACAAAAGTAAAAAAAAAATTAGATTTTTATCACGGCATTTTTAAAGGCCACTAGACATCATATTTAAAAGTTTTATTTATAAAAAGTTTATTTTTTTTTAACACGCTGTACAAATCAAAGGATTTTTCTCGGAAGTTATGTTAAAAACTGGTCAGTACAAAACTTGTACACTTTTGCACGACCTACAACGTTGTATAGGATATTCTCTATCAGATATCAACTTTCGCCGAGAATTCCATAAATACTATTTGCCCTCCTCCTTTTCCACCCCCTACGTGAACCCTGCCCCACTCCGAGGTTGCACTTATTTATTTTATGTTCATTGTAAGTCCCTTTACCTTTTGTACTTATAAAAGTTCAGGTAACATTTTCTTTTCTTTTCTCTTCTAAATGAGTTATTTCGATCGACCTAAAAATATTGGAACGATTTTTCTCGGAAACCGTTAACTTTACGACCATTTACCAAAAGCACCTTTTTTATGTAAAAAATAATAAAAAATCCTAATAATCTATTAAAATGTCAAAAAAGTACAGGGTTGAAAAAATAATGACTAACTAAAACAGCACACCCCCTGCCGGCACGCCCCTGGTTAAGAAATTTAAAATTTGCTAGCTGCTAAAAATAGCTTTCATTAGTGACTATTCCTGTACCAAAATTCTTAAATGGTACAAAAGCAGTTCCAAAGTAATAAAATAAAAGCACGTTTTGGGCGATAGTTAGTTTTTAAACGCCCAATGCTATTAAATTATTCAAATGTGCAATTTGTAGCAACCTTTGTAAGTTTTAAAAAGCAGCACCGATTATTTAGTATATTATTATGTTCTTCTGAAATTAACGTGAGGCTTTTTAACTATTTTCTAAGTTTCAGAGTATTTCAACGACAGAAAGAGTAATAAAGGTATCATTAAAAATTTCACTTGCACTTAATTTAAACATCAGTATTTTGAACAATATTATTTCAAATTATTTTTTGTTACTTTCTTTTTTGCAGGTATGTTATTGGGCCACTTCTACGAAAAAGGCACTTGTGCCGAACACCAGGGTGTCGTCATTTTAGCCGTAAACATTCGATATGATATGAAATAAGGAATTAATAAAGTGCCTCATAAATTTCTGTTCATTTATATTTTGACCTGACAACATTCTTGTTATTTAAATATTTAACAATTATAAATGGTCGGTTGTATTATTAGTTATATTTTCATATGTTAATTTACCCAATCAAAACTGTAAGTACCAGTTTTGCCTAATTATATGTACAACCCTTGAAATATTTTCCAATTTGTTACTATTACATTAGGGTGTAACTGAAAATATTGGCTTACTGCAACCTTAAATCTTTCCTTAATTCTCGATATATTGTGTCTGGGCTTTATTAATTAAAATTAGCTTTAAACTAACCTTGTTTTTTTAAATGTAATACCTATTGATAAATAATAGTAGTTATTTAAGGAGAGAAGCCCCTCCTCATCCTCCTCATTATGCATCTACTCCCCCTCCTCCCTATCATTTTAAAATTATATCTATTCCTCCTCCTCTTTAATATTGAAAATTATTTAATCGAGTTCGTTAACTTAGCCTTGTCGCCGAAGGTTATTTCTTTTAAGCTATGACCAATAATATAAGATTACTTCGAGAGGCTCGCCTCTTAAAGTTAAAGTTTAAAAGGAGTAAATACGCTTTTGCTGCTTCAATTTAAAGTTGTAAATGTAAAGTAACAAACAATTCTGAAACTTGTCAAATGTCTAAAAGAAAAAGGAGTGTCCTATTTGCTATACATCTTTAAAAAATGAAAACAGATGCAGGTCTAATTCTTGTGATCATGAATTTTGTCTTAATTGTTTAGTCGAGTGGACGGTGGACAGTTTTTTAACGTGTCCATTGTGTAGAAAATTATCATTTGTTATTTAATTCTAAACCATTTCTTTGCATTATTGCCACCTTATGAAATTTAAAAACTTGAATCTGAGTGAAGTGAAAGTTTATTTTAAAAACATTTTTAACTCTATAAATATGACTAATGTGGAAGAAATTTTATCGGATAAAGTATTGGAAGTGGTGAACATTTATGATTGTGTAAACATCAACCTTGCTGAAGGAGAACGTTTGGAGCTTCAAGATATAAATAATTTTACATCAAGTAATTTATTTTGTATTGTTGAAAGTTATGTGTTAGTTCGTACGGTATTAGACATAACAAAAATACATTATGGTATTTTTGTTATTACATACATCAATTGTCTCTTGGAAATGGTGCTCACGAACATATAAACACTCATTATAAACGAAGAGTTAGATATTCAGATTTAGATATTAGATGTGCAATTTGTCCGAAACCATTGTATCAGATGATACTTCCAGACATTTGTGTTTTTTGTAATGTAAATACAATTCAAATAGAAGTTGACGAAGTGCCAAAAACGTAATTTATTTTTTAGTTTTAACATTAAAAATTATAATCTGGACTATTCACATGTTTATGGGACTATTATACTAAGGGCTGGTATTTTTATCTCCATCTAACTTTATTCGACGGATATTTTCCATGGTTACAATTGTCCCAACAATCGTTTCCACGGTAAATATTCGTTTGCTATGCGTGTAAACGAGTAGACGTATCTTAGCATGCTCCACATATTTTCAAAAATTAAGTTACTTCCAGTGAAGGGAAAATTGTGAAAAGTGGTTCTTAGTTAAAATAAACCCTAAATGACTCTCGTCCTAAGTTGTATCATTAACTGACTAATTCAAAAATTAGACCATTGTGTTTCATATTAGAGAAGTGCAGCAAAATGGGACGTAATGAAAATCATCCTGTTCCCAATACGAGAAGTGCAAGTACTTCACGAAAAACTGATTAGTAAGGTATGTGCAACCTTTATGAATCAATTAAAAGATGAATTAAGTGATAAAATCAGCAAAATCGATTCTAAAATAAATCAGGTCTGTGAGACATTAAAAGTGATTGAGACAAAAATGGATTGCAATAAAAAAAAAATCTCCGAACTACAGCATCGTGTCGACAATTTGGAACAAAGATCAAAAGCTAACTCTCTACGAATCTGTGGAGTTAAGGAAGCTAAAAATGAAGACCTGTCAGGGGTTCTGATTGATCTTTTTTCAGAAAAATTAAAGGTACAAATCACATCGAGAGACATTGATTATGTTTTTCGATTGAATTCAAAAAATAGTGTAGCAAATAATCCCACTCCGATTATCATAAATTTTGTAAGCAATATGGCACGTAATAGGGTTTACCAGGCAAAAAAACAGCTGAAAAATACTCCAATTTAAATTTTTGAAGACTTAACTCGAGCACGATACAACTTATTAATGAAGGTCAAGGAAAAATATGGAAAGCATATGGCATGGATGGGAAACGGTAAAGTTTTTGCTTGGAATGCTTCAACCAAGAAGAAAATACCTGTAAATCTAAACAGCGAGACGTCGGAGACTCTCTAATATTTATAATCATTCGTTTGGTAGTAAGAAAGAAAAAATGTATTTATATTTTGTATAGCGAATGCCATCGAAAAGTGAATTTAGGTATGTTCGTATGAGTATTTTGTTTTCCTTTTTTTTTGAACAATAAGGTTTTTAGTTTGTTCATATATAGGACCTTGTTTATTTCGATGGTACAAAATGATATTGCACTATGGTATTGTTGTACGTATTGTTGATAGATACATGTGCCTGGGTTTTTCTAGGCTCTTATTTTCTTTTTACTTTTATATGCATGGGTGAGGCGTTGCTTTGCGTACACGGTTATATAGGATATATATTAGTTTAAGTATATATAAAAATTTTATTATTATTATTATTATTATCTTTTTTTATTTTTAGGATTACAATTTTATATAATTATTAAGGGAACTTTCTATATAAATGAATATTGATTATTTTAATGAACTTAATGATTATGCCAATGTTGAAACTTCAAACATATGTGCGTCTGGATGCTATACAGGTGAAAGGGATCTAATAAATTTTATTCATATGAATATTCGCAGTGCTAGAAAAAAAAAAGAATTTTTGGTGTTCGTTGAAAGCTTAACATGTACATTTGATGTCATTATTTTAAGTGAAACTTGGAAAATCAATTGTTTGGATAACTATAACATTCCAAATTATTATGTGTATTATTCTAAACGAAATTTTAATCAGAACGATGGTGTGCTTGTTTTTGTCAGGAGAGGTATACAGGTACAAAATTTCGTGAACGTTAGATATAATCAAGTTACTTTCTCAATTCTGAACTTTAAAAGTAAAGAAATTGATTATCAATTATTTGTTCTATATAGATCACCAGCTTCTGATACCCACACATTCTTAAATGATCTTAGCCTAATATTCTCGCAATATAAAAACAATGAAGCATTTGGGATTTTTGGTGGAGATGTTAATTTAGATTTGTTTTGTGAAAACGCTACATTAAATAGTTACAAAAATATTTTAAATGAAAATGGGTTTTTAAGTTACATAAATAAAGCTACAAGGGTAACTCGCGATAGTGAGTCATGTATAGATCACTTTTTTCTCTATTGTCCCCAAAAAAATTGTAATAAATTAGAGGTCTTACCTTTTGTGTTAATTACTGATATAACCGATCACTTTCCTATTATTCTGAAGGTTCAAATGGTCGACAATCCTGTAAAAAATGACATTGAAAGGCGTTTTTATTTATCTATTGATCACAAAAAATTAAATAAGACACTTGAAGAGACAAACAGGGAAAGTGTGTTTGATAAGAATCAAAGTGATTTAGCATATGAATGTTTTTATCATATGCTGAATACTGCTCTAGCATCAGCCAGTACAAAGATTAATATAACATCAAAAAATAAAAAGCTAAAACCGTGGATCACTTCTGAGCTAATAAATTCTATCCGATACAAAGACAAATTAAAAAAAGATTTTTTAAAAAATAGGATTAACACACCCTTACTAAATAAATTTAAAAATTACCCCAATATTCTAAATAGGTTGATAAAGGAAACAAAAACTTTATATTATCAAAACAAATTTAGTGAAACAAAACAAAATCCTAAAAAAATGTGGAAAATAATTAACGAGGAAATAAACTGCAATAAAAATACAAAAAAATTAATTTTTCTTTAAGAGATAACAATAATACTATCCAGTCTGATAAAAAAGAGGTAGCTAATATGTTTAATCAATATTTTATAAATATCGGAAAAACAATGTCAAACAAAATATCTTAAATATTTTATAGTTCTCGCGCGAATTGTTCTAGTTTATTTTTAACACCTATAACCGAATGTGAAGTTCTTAAACATATAGTATCTTTAAAAAATTATGCTGCTCCAGGTTTAGATGGACTAAAGGGTAGCTTACTAAAGAAAATACGTCATAATATTTCAAAACCTTTGACTCATATCTATAATTGTTTAATTTTGACAGGAATAATACCGAAGGAATTAAAGAGGTCAGTTTTTATACCAATATATAAAGGAAATGATATGTACTTACCCGGGAACTATCGCCCAATTTCGCTTATCAATAATATTGCAAAAATATTGGAAATTTATTTAAGGGATAGGATCACAAAGCACATCGAAAGAAACAACATATTATCTCCAAATCAGTTTAGATTTAGAGAGGGAAAATCAACTGAAGAAGCGCTATTTGAGGTAACAAACTACATTTATAGTGCTATTGAAAATAATCAAAAACCATGTGCGATTTTTTTAGATCTGGCTAAGGTCTTTGATACGGTATCGCATAAAATTTTATTAGAAGTATTGGAAAAATATGGGATTAGAGGGTTAGGTTATAGCTTAATAAAAGATTATCTTACTGAGCAGGAGCAGTGTGTAAGGGTAGGAGATGAGTATAGTATTTTTAAATCGGTGGAGTGTGGAGTTCCGCAAGGAACTGTGCTCGGTCCACTTTTATTTACTCTTTACATTAACGAACTTCTATTTCTGAATACATCAGGAAAACTTATCTCTTACGCAGACGACACTGTCTTACTTGTAAAGGGTGATGACTGGGAAAGCACGGTCGAAAAGGCAGCTACTGATTTTGCAAAAGTTCGTCAATGGCTAGGGGAAAATCGATTATCAATAAATTTAGACAAAACCAAATATATGAGTTTTAGTATTTTGGATCATAATCAGTTAAAAGCACAAGAACTAAAAGTACATTCATATCAATGTTTGTTGAAAGAAAATACATGTAATTACACAGAAACCTTAAGTAAGACTACATGTATAAAGTATTTAGGTATTTTTATTGAACAAAATATAAAGTGGGAAAAACATATAGAAAGTGTTAACTTAAAAATTCGTAAACTTATTTATAAATTTTATCAGCTCAGAAATTGTATGCCTATTTATATTTTAAAAATGTTGTATACAGCTTTGGCGGAATCAGTTATTAGATATGGTATATCAATATGGGGTGGGTCTTTTGCTACTGGTTTAAATATATTAAATGTTACTAAAAGATATCTCCTAAGAGTAATTTTTAAAAAACATCCCAGATATTCTATTGAACTTCTTTACCAGGAAGCCCAAGTCTTTACACTTCAGCAATTATATACGAAGGCGGTCCTTTTGTTTGTATATAAAACTCCTAACTTAAGGTAGCCGTTACGACAATTAAATTACTACTAAGTACATTTTCTGACAAGAACAATAACTCAAAGGTTTTTAACTTACCTTGGTCCAAAACTTTTTAACTTACTTCCGTCTGATATTAGACAAATACAAAACAAACATCTTTTTAGTAAAAAGATAACCAAGTTGCTTAAGGAAGGCTTTGAAGTTTTTGCTACAGTTCTGCGAAGATGATTATGTTATGTATCTTATATTTTGTAAATTAATTAATATAGAAAAGGCTAAGTTAATTGGTTTATAGTTATTTGTGTTTCTCAATCAAGTCACAGATTTGCAATTGTATAGTTTACTAGAGTTAGATAAAGTGTTTGGTATATATATTTTTTTTCTAATTGTATGCTTTTGCAATTTTTAAAATTAAAAATAATATTCTGTTTTGTACACACACATATATTTATCTAGGTGTACGGTTTTTATTGTAATTCATTAATATAATCAATATATAATGTAATCAATATAATGTAATGTAATGTAATGTAATATCTTAAAAATAAACAGTAAACAGTGAACAGTAAAAAATATGTTCTTGGTATTAGCGAAATACATATAGCGAAATACATTTGTTGTGATTTACAATTTATGACATACTTGTAACATTACATCTACAACTTTAAATTTACTTGCAGCTAATACAAAATAAAATATAGAATGTTAGTTTGTTTTTTATTTATTTTTATACCTATGTCAGAATCCAGATCTACATTCGTAAAAATACAGCTAACCAAAATTTATAACATTTAAATATTATTAAGGTTATATTTTTCAAATAATTCCAAAATAGTGTTATATCGTTTTGTTATGGTATTATTACATTCACTATAATAAAACAACCCGCATTAATAAGTGTGGAGCTTATTAGGTGACTAAAAAGACACGTATATTTTTTAAGTTTTATACAAAAACAAATCAATATATGTTTTACTTGTTATGTATGTAATTCATAAAAAGGGCTTGGTGTGTTATTTTGTCTATCTATAATGTAGCAATTGTTCAAATATTGTTGAAAACCACAATATAAAATACTATTACTAAACACTATTATTTTTAACTGCGCTATTCCTAGATCATTTAAATCTACTTTTCCGATTTTCTTTAAGAGACTATAAATTTTCTAAAATGATGTGTGCATTTGTTAAGCACTTAATTAAAACATAATGTAATCAAAATATTACAACTTATTAAACATTTGTTTTAAATTAATATAAATCTTTGTACACTACTTCTAATTTAATTGTCTCTAAAAATAGTTCTTTTCACTCTCTTCAATTGTCTTTAAGCATTTTAATAGTTTAACAGACTGTTCCTATTTTTCTAAATATGTAAGGCAACTAAATGTTTTTATTCCTATATACAATATACATGTTAGGTATGTGAAATAAACAAAGCAAAATTTGCCACAAATATTACACGTCCAAATAAAAAAAAATGTGTATATTTTTTTTAAGCAGTCAATTAATAATCAAAACTTAACGAAACTATTATTACTTACGATTGACTAGATACATGCAGATTCGAGAAAATTATTTGTGTAATAACTTAATTGTCTTTAAAAAATCTTTTTTTACTATTTGTTATAATATTCTATAAAGTTCACAAAATATTATATATTTTCCTATAACCGTGAAAGTGATGGACAAAATTACTGTAAGAATAATAGATCAAAACGGGGAAATAGTGAATTTTCGAGTCGAAATCGTTACACTTAGACTGCACATTAAAAAACTAGATTAATAATGGTTATATTATACAACAGAAATTTTAGTATCTCAAATAAAACCATATAATAGGGATAAAATAGTCAAGAAGAACATTAGTAGACGTGTTAACGTTAAAGAGCTAACAACTGCAAATAAAAAGTTTCTGGAATCTCTAGGACTTAAACTTTTAATATGAATATACTTAATGTTACAGAAAAGATTTTAATTGACAATTTCATCACTCATTCGGAAATTCATTCTTATGAACCTTATTTACCCACCAAATTAAGAAATAATGATGAGATAATAATTTCCGTCCATGAAATTGAAAAATACACCCTTCCATGCGAGAGTTTTCTTTACATAGATGGAAAATTAATTAAAGAGAACGAAAGAGTTTCTAAAACGTTGAGGTTAATAAATAATGGAATTGCCTTTCTTTTTAAAGAAATAAGATAGCAATTAAATGGTATTACTATAGATTCGGTTAGAAATGTTGGTATCACATCAACTTTAAAAGGTTATCTTTCATTTATTGAAAACGAGTCAACTAAACTACGAAATGAAGGCTAGCATCCTGTTAAAACTGTTATTCAAACAGGTGCTACTACGACAACAACTGTATCTACCGTCAAGAAAAAAAACAGGATTTAATGTTTGCATACCCCTTAAAACTTTAATGGGATTTTTCGAAGACTATAAAAAAGTAATACTAAATTAGAAACAAGAGCTCATACTGAATAATGCCATTTCAACCACAGATGGAAAATCCAAAGCCTACTCTTAACAAACTTACATAGAATATACCTCATATATCAGTAGGAATTCCTCAAGAACTATCACTAACAAATATTATAGGTATAAATAGTGATATAATAATAGCGTTTAGAAGTTAGGAATTAATTGAGTATCCAGAACTATTAAAAACTAATGGACACAATTGGCCAGGTAAAACCTCAACTCGAATTGAAAAGCCCCGTCATCTTATACTTGCATTTCAAAAAGAAACATGGAATAAGAAAAAGGGCAATATGAGTAAATTTAATGACATAGACTTAAGAAACACCAAAATATTCTTAAATTCTGAAAGGTATCCTTATAGTGATCTGATATTAGCAGGGGCGCGCGGTGAAATTTTAAGAAAGGGAAGCAATTTTTAGAAACTTCCCTATTTGTAATGTAATTCGATTCTTCGATCATTTTTTGCAAATTTGTCAATGACGTTATTATAAAAACGTCGACGCTCCGAAATATTTTGAAGAAGTTTATTTTCAATGGACAACAGCGATGTATGCGAAAGTCTCTCCTGTCCCGTTAAATTTCTCACGAACCTTTTTATACGTTTAAGTGTTGAAAAATTGCGTTCTACTGATGAACTTGTGGCAGGTCAACAAATAATTAAAATGAAAATCTCGTTTCAAACAGTCCAAAAACCCCCTCGAATAATTTATTGCTTCTGAGTCCCACGTTTCATTATTTTCTATTATATTCTCAAATAGTTCAATCAGTGATTCACGATTTTCAGATACTGTTAACACAAGTCTTCCATTATAGTTCTACCTAGTAAGAGCTACTTTGGGCAATTGTTTGTGGACAATGGAGTCCAAAGCTTGTGTACGTTTTGTTGACTTGGAAAAAAAAAGCAGCCATGCCACTTAAAGTAACGAAAAATACTTTACACTCTTTAATGTGGTGGATTGACTAAGATAAAACTAAATTTAATTTATGAGCAAAACAATTGACAAACACAGCACTTGGGAAAGTTTCTCGAACTTTAGCTTGCAGACTCCTAATTGTCCTGCCATTACTGCAGCTTCATCATAGCTTTGAGCAACTAATTTTTTCTCTCCATTAATCACACGTTATAAACTACGATATATAATGCATCTGCTGTACGATTTTCGGACACATTCTTAAAAATCGCTCTTAAATACTTCCGTCGGTTTTAACGTAGCGTATTACTATAGATAATTGGCTAAAATTAGTGATATCAGTTGTTTCGTCCAGAACAATAGCAATGAACCGCGCCTCGCCAATCTCCTGCTTAATTCTTTTTAGAATAATGGTTGCAACAGCGGAAATTAAATCATTCTGGATTCGATTCGACGTTCCGCGAAAAACGCCTGCTCTAAATGATTTTTTAAGCACTCATCATATTTAGCCATTAAACTACGTAAATCTTGAAAATTTCCTCTATTTGAAGAAACCCTTGTTTCGTCATGAACTCTAAATCCCAATTCGTGCTGTCCAAAAAAACAAACAACATCGATAAGTCTTCTTAATATTTGCCTATTTTTATCGACTAATTCATTGTGTTGGCGGTGACTAATTTCCAACTGTCTATTAAGGGCGTATTCAATTCCAGTTTTGCCGAAGACTTTGTCTTTTATGACGGCCTGTAAATGCGCTTTTGACATAATGTGTCTTTTTACAGCTTTTAGGAAATTGTTTAAATCGGAAAAACCAGTTTTATTCCAGAGACCTTTCTAATTTTCAAAAAGTAAACATGGCCAACAAAATAATTTACTTATATTTTCACACCCTATTAGCCATTTAAATTGTTCGTATTGTTTTTCCGGATAAAAATGTCCAATACAGTTTTTCATTTTTGTGGTTAAATTTTTCATAGGCGGTTTTGCCCTTCCTTTGGAAATTGTTTGAAGCTTATCAGCGAAGTTTAATGTTGAAAATCCCTTTATTATTAAGACACACACCACACATTCACACACACTCTTACTTACTAAATTCCCCAACATTTTCAACGTTATTACCGACAGCCGAAGTTGATGGTATTTGCATATCCACGTCTGTATTATTGTCTTCCATTTCGCATCATGCACGACTCTACGTACGTATTACACAACACACGGATAGCCGTTCAAACAAAAAACTTACTTACTTACTAGGTAATTCAACGATAGCTTCCGCCACCACTTAAAGCACGCGACTGAAATGCAAAAATTGCAAACAGCTGGTGGAAAATTCAATAACCTCTGGCTCGATTCACAGGAAATCAAGCATACAGGACTTGGCTGCAGAGAAGCTAGCGGCCCGCATAGGGTCTATTCGATATTCTATTGTGGCGGGGTCGAAGTCAAGGCCGCATTTATTATGGTCTTGATAATTAAGATAATATTTTAGCATTTTTAATAAAACTAAATTAATGGCAATACATGTGAGTAAAAATACATTCGCTATCTTGTATGAAATGTATTCCAATTTCCGAAATACTTATTATGGACTTAAAATTAAATTTAATTCCTAAATATGACTTGCAAATAACAAAAGATTCGGTTGTTACTAGACTTTTGACGAGAAACCGTGACTAACTGATAATGTCACTTCGAGTAGGAGAGATAGAAACTTTTATCAGAAAATTAAGAGAGCTCAAAAAGGATATTGAAGATTTTTCCAAAAAAACATTTATTTTTAAGAAATTTTCTAAATTAAAAATATGAGGCTAGCATTAGATATTCAAGGTTTTAAGGACGAAAACAATAAATTTATACCTAACGAATTGGCAGCTTACGATGGAGATAGAATAAGTCACTAATTTTTTAAAGAACCTTTTCCTTTAAAGTTTCTTTCATCTGAACAGCATAAGCAAGCTATTTGCTTAATAAAAAATTATCATTGTATATACTGGAATTCTGGACATACCCCCACTTCATCAATTTTCATAAAGAACTGACCGAGGATACTGAATTTGTTTACGTCAAGGGGAAGGAAAACGGTGAATGTATAAGAAAGTATTTAAAAAAGCCAATTATTGAGTTAGTTGAATAACCACTTTTAATGGTATCTAAACCAAAATGTTTTTATCACTTTAAATCATTATGTATGTGTGCACTTTCAAACGTTTTATACTTATTTGATATTTTTTATGAATGAATAAAAATAATATTAGCTATATGTACTTTGTTTCATTTGAATTTATAACATAACATTAAAATTATATTGTATTTCTAAACTGTCAATATCAGCAAAAAAAAGTTTTCTGTTTTTGTTTTCTACAAAGTTTTTACACATTTGCGCTATTTTTTTACAAAATTCAGCATATTCTAAATATTTACGATTTTTCATTAAATCTTGAGCATCATAACCAGCAAAAGCTAAGTATCTTGAGCAAACTTCTGACATAACAAACTTTTCAAGCACTTCGGTCACTAGATTTTCACAGATACACAATTTCCTAGACTAAACTTTCTTGAGATATTGACAAGTAAAAATCTCTTTCAGCTTCTACCGCTGATATTTCTTTTCAAACTGTTGAAATTTGCATAATTTTTTTTTAAACTTATGACCACACTATAAAAGCCTAACTTTATCAACTCATGCACAAATTCTAACATAATTTTTTAAGTAGTCAACACACAACGATACTGAATTAACATTAACAATTCTTGAATTGTTAATGTTAATTCGTTTCAGTATTAAATGCCATGTTAACACTGAACTTAAGTGGTGATTCTTTGTATTTAATGTATTCGCTAGGCTACTATTTTAACAAAGGGGATAACCTTCTGCGGCGAAGCTAAGTTAACGAAGTCGATTAAATAATTTCCAATATTAAGGAAGAGGAGGAGGAGTAGATGTATAACGAGGAGGACGAACGTGGGCTTCTCTCCTTAAATAACTACTAATAATAAATAAATATAGACACTAATAAAAATCGAATTAACCATAATCTTATTTTTTTATTGGCGATAAAATAACTGGCATGTGACTTTGGCGCATGCGATATTGCTTTCAACGGTAAACAAACATCTCGAAAAATAGGGCATCCACACGTTTTGAGTAAAAAATAAGCCCTCTTTCATAATTTATGGACAAGAAAGCCAATACGTAAACGATAAAAAAAGAGGATACATTCCGAAATTTACGTGCTTATAACTAGCGCCATCGCGCCGCCTATAATGAATCCGAAAACGGTGGGCCTATTCATATTTCTCAGTCTGGATAACATAGGTATGCCAATTTCGAATTAAATATTAAAACAGTTTTCGAATTATGACATTTTAAATATCTCTTTTACACCCTGTATCTTTAAAACAAGCAACATTTTATTGAGGCATTATTGGCTAAAAAATAATTGCACCCAATTATATCCAGTAAACCTATGACTCGGAAATATTTCTAAATAAGTAGTTCTAAATTGCACTGGCAAGACCGTGCCAAATATTAATAATAATAATAATAATAATAATAATAATAATAATATTGTCTGACCGTCTGGGTGCTGTATCCAGCAGTATTGAGGACGCTACGGTAATTTCGTAGTCCGTACTGTCAGCGACGTCCAGCTGTCCGCTGTTCTAAATACCCAATATCCCTGAAGTCAGCTTGCACATATACGGCCATCAAAACAATCATATCAAACTTCGAGAAGACGCATTGAAATACCTACGACAAAACTGGTCGGAACTTCAGATATTTTCATTATTTCACGACGACGACATGAAGGAGTCCTACAACTATTATAAGTTCATGAGCAAAACCACTACATACGGAACGAGCCTAGAAATATTTGCTCTCTCGGAAACCCAGAAGCACATCTTCCATATTTTCTCAAAACCAAGAACAACAAGAACAAAACAGATGTGCATTAAAGAGAGACCAACAATAATAGGCAAACAAACACACAATAAAATTATCTACCTTCTACTAACAGGCGATCCAAAGTCGGGACACTTTGAGCTTCTAACACCATAAAACACAAATCCAAACAAAAAAGCATCGGGCGAGCAGCGTATCGGTCCAGGACGCTGCGGGAAAGGACAGCTCGACCGAAACGATCATGACCAGGCAAAGGAAAATAGACCCACCGAAAGTATTTTGCCGGCTAAGCTGGCACCCACCAAGGCGGGAAAGGCAGGGCAACGCATGAACCGCATTACAGAATCGAGCGAACCGATCATGCGCTGCCCAAATGGATACATAAATAAATCTAACACAGATGCTAACCAAACACAACAACTTGAGCCCATTACAACAGCGGATATATCGCAACGACTACCTGCAACTACCAAGGCAGGTAAACCAAGGAAGAGGTTAAAATGGACAGATGAAATGAATCGACCGGTGATGCATTCCGACTACACCGCTACCAAACTTGAGACAATTTCATCAGGATACGGACATAAACTGCATACACTTTCATAGCACAATATCCAGAATACAAATCACTTATCACAGAACAGAGAGTAATAGATCAAAAAAAAATCATCACTAAGACCAGTAGGCTCACCCCACCCGCATTGAAAAACATCAAAGCTATGGTAGCTGCTGAACTAAACATTCATCAACCAAACATTGAGGACAGTGGGGCAGATGCCGAGCCGATCCCACATACAAACCAGCCCAACTTTGTGCAAGAGAATCTGCAACCTCACTCAATGCTCAGTAGGGGCGAAGCACCCAGCAACAACCCACGACAGATGAGAACACCTCGGAACGACTCTCACACAAGCAATCAAAGTAGAAATGAAGTCACATCTAACCAAATGGTCAGGCTCCGATCCTACAACAAGAGATCCTATTCCTCGTGTAATCTTCAAACGGGACACACATAAAATCCTAAAGACCATCAACGAACACATAATTCCCGAGTACATAACGAAGGCGAGCACAATTGAGGACATTCATACAGTGATCTATGCAGCAGCTATAACCACGATAACACAGAACAATCAGAAACTCCCGCCACGACACAGAAACACCAACAATATAAAACCAAAATTAAAATGGCAGATAAGGATCGAAAACAAAATTAACAAAATTAGAAAAGAATTGGGATATCTTACCCAATCCATGAACGGCAACAAGTCAAAACGTATCACACAAAGTGTAGAGAAAATCAAATCTGCATCTCCTGATTACACGCTTACAGAAATCCTTGACACTCTGAAGCAAAAATTATCTGTGTATGCCGCAAGACTCCGAAGATACAAAGAATCAAGAATACTGGAAAAGTTTTGGTCAGAACCGGAACTACACAATAATAACGCTTCATGGATTAAAGCGGAAGAAGACAGACACAAGTGCTTAGATGAACAAGAGGACTTTGCAATGACAACACAAGAAGTTGCAGAAACAATCAAATACACGCATAACTGGAGATGTCCTGGAATAGATAACATTCATAACTTCTGGTACAAGCAGTTAACCTCCACACATGAAGCTCTCACTCGCCAAATTAATGAAATTATTTTAAAACCTAGCACACTCCCCAGTTTTCTCACCCAAGGAATAACATACCTTAAATCCAAAAATTCAGACAATAAGGACCCGTCAAATTACCGACCTATTACGTGCCTTCCAACCCTATATAAGATCATAAGCCACAATTACCAGGAGAATAGAACAACATCTAGCACACAAAAACATTCTAACGGAAGAACAAAAAGGGTGCAGGAAAAACAGCCGAGGATGCAAGGAGCGGCTCGTTATAGACTGCGTCATCATGGAACAAACCAGGAAAAACTATAGAAACCTTCATACTGGTTACATAGATTATAAAAAAGCCTTTGATTCGATACCCGACAGTTGGCTAACCAGAGTACTAGAATTATATAAAGTCAACAAAAACATCAGGCAATTTCTTACGCAAATCATGAGTACGTGGAAAACTAAAATCAAACTGAGAACACAAAAAGAGCACATCGAAACAGAAGAGACCTACATCAGACGAGGTATGTTCCAGGGAGATTCACTTAGCGCTTTGTGGTTCTGCCTCTGTCTCAATCCACTCTCAAACACACTAAATAACACAAACTTCGGATTCCAAATTAAACACCAAAAAAATAACCTACACAAAATAAACCATCTCTTGTACATGGATGACATAAAATTATATGCAAGCACAAAGGCACAGCTAAAGGAACTCCTTAAAATCACAGAAACGTTTACCCTGGACATCAACATGGAATTTGGTATAAGTGAATACAAGCTACTTCATATCAGTAAGGTACAGTGGAAAGACCACCCTACGGAGGAAACAATCAACAACGAAACTATAGATAACATGCTCAAAGAAGAAACGTACAGATACCTAGACTTCCATCAAAGCACCAAAATTAACCACACTCATATCAAATCAGAGCTCAAGACGGAATTTAAAACCAGGCTTACAAAGCTATTAAAAACAAAACTGAATTCCAAAAACCTAACGAAAGCTATTAACACCTTCGCGATACCTATTCTTACGTATTCGTTTGGTATCAATAAATGGTCACACACAGACACAGAAAACATTCGCAATCTCATACGCTCTAAATTCACTAAACACAGGAAGCTACATCCCAACGCATGCAAGGAAATACGCACTATCGAGAGAAAAGAAGGAGGAAGGGGAAGTATAGATATACAATCGCTAAATAAAAAACAAATTTACGAATTCAGAAAAATCTTCCACAACAAAGAAACTCCACAAGGCAATAGTGAAGGCAGACAAGAATTATACACCGCTCGACCTGTCTCAAACGAGCCACGCAGCAGACGCACACAATCACATCTAATCACTACTAGAAAAGATGAACACCTGGTCTGAAAAAACACTTCACGGAAGACACAGATACCACATAAAGCAAGACCATATATATAAAAAGCTTTCATATACGTGGTTACAAGAAGGGCAGCTGTTTCCTGAAACAGAAGGCTTCCTGCTTGCCATCCAGGACAAAGTCATAGCAAACAGAAATTACCGAAAGCACATCATCAACGACACAACCATTGAAGACGAGAGGTGTAGGAGATGTCACCAGCAGAGAGAAACGATCGATCAGATAACGAGTGGATGTAGAATAATGGCCGGAATTGAATACACCGCGAGACACAACTCAGCAGCGAAGATCGTTTATCAAGCATTAGCCACAACATACAAACTAACAGAGAACACAGACCCTTACTACCATTATACACCAACATCTGTACTTGAAAACGAAGACTACAAGCTCTACTGGGACATTGACATCCACACAGATAAAACAATCCCCGCAAATAGACCCGATATCACCTTTCAATCCAAAAAAAAGAAAATCACTTATTTAATTGACATGGCTGTCCCCAATGACGAGAACATCCAAGCGAAATACAGTGGGAAAATCGCCAAATACACCGACTTGGCAATGAAAGTAAAAAGGCTGTGGAAACAGGAAAGAGTCATCATTGTTCCTTTCGTCATATCAGTAACAGGTCTCACTTAGGGACTTAATACAGACATTCACAGGAACATTCAGAAATCGGTCATTTTGAAAACATGTAGCATAGTTAGATCATTTCTTACACAATAGTTGTTTTTTTTTTCATTTTCTTTTTTTTTATTTTTATTTTTTGTACTGACTTGGTATAACCCGTCAGTATAAAATACAACCACAGGAATACTGTGAGACAACAAGTTATAATAAGAATAATAATAATATTAATAGTAACGTTTATTATTTACCATATGTATACATATATAAATACAAAAATTGAAAATCGTAAAAATAAAAGCACGCATTTCAGACTTATGTAGCCCAGATTATGTTCTACCAATGCAGCTATAAACTAAACAATAAATTTTGGCGAATCGCTAAATAACAAATAAATAACAAAAATGAACTAAGATTACATTATTACAAAATGAAGAGAAGAAAAAAAAGGAGGGGACAGAAATACAAAGAAAGAAGAGCGAAGCAGGGAGTATTTCAAAAGCTACTGAGAATTGAGTAACTGAGTTGTAATTTTCTTTTTAAAATTTTGTATTGAAATATAAGATTGTGACATTTGTGATAAATCTGGAGGTAACAAATTTATATTTAAAGCGTTGTTATAGGAGAAATATATTTTAAATATTTCAGTTTTATGAGGTGGAATTGTTAAGAAACTCTTTCGTAAAATTAAATGATTTACATCCGTGCGAAAAGTTATTCTGTTATAGAGATATGAAGGCGATTTAAATGTAAGTTGTTATAAATATACTCAAGTAGGTTTCTATATCTTGAATCAATCCTTGCGTAAAATAACAAATAATAAATAAACTCACATGAAACTTAACAAATCTATAACTATGGTTGAATTCGCAACAATATATTTTAAGTATTTAATAAATACTGAATACCTAAAAGTACTTAATATTATTAGATTTATAATTTCATTACTTAGGAAATATACTTAAAACTAGATAGAGCATATAATTAATACTTATTCTTAAATTTTCCTTTTAAGTAAAGTACTGAATATTTTAAGTACTTTTATAAAATATTGGTACTTAATAATAGAAATAGATATTTAAAATCAAGTACGTAATACTTTAAGGACTTTCACTGAGTACTTATCTTGAGATAGTAAACCAGATTGTGTCTAAGTGGCGTTAAATTAGACAAGAAATATAATAAAAACTCTATTTGAAAATCTTCAGAGACGACTGAACGAGCTTTTTCCCTTTTTCTATATTTTAAAACTCCATGAGTTGATAAACCACTGCAAATGTTGTCAAAAATGTTCTTGTTTAGTATCTTTGTCATGGGAAATATTCGGCGACACTCTCTTAATGCAAGTGCTAGACTTTTATTATTTTCAATGTAACAATTATAAAAATTTAGTCGCTCTTGACTTGAATATTGAGCTATTTTTTAAAATAAAACACGTAAACACCGATACAAGAAAACGTTTTTAAAGTCTATCAAATGATTTCAATCAAACATCAACCACTAAAACATAAATAAACTAAAAAAACTATCAAATTTAAAACAAATAGTTATATTATCCATTCCATGACCTGCTATAGTTTTTTTGTATGCAGCATCACAATATTCAAGAAATAATTGAAATTTTCTGTTAAATTGCGATTTTCTCTGGAACCATTGAATTTAGGTAAAGACATATATATATATATATATATATATATATATATATATATATATATATATATATATATATATATATATATATATATATATATATATATATATATATATATATATATATATATATATATATATATATATATATATATATATATATATATATATATATATATATATATATATATATATATATATATATATATATATATATATATATATATATAGTAAAAATCTAAAATTAGGCACTTGGGTGGTAATTCTAGTTTATAAAGCTTTAATGCATATACGGGATACAAAATTTTTGTCCACATCTATACAGGGTGGACATACTATCTTGCACCTTTTTAAAGTGAAAACACCAACTGTGTTTTTTATATTATATATATATATATATATATATATATATATATATATATATATATATATATATATATATATATATATATATATATATATATATATATAGCAAGTTCTACGAACAGCTTATTTTGCGGTAATTCACACTTATTTATCCTAAGCAATACTGGCCTGGGGACACTCCTAGGGGACTCAAAGAGTATATTTGCTCTGCAGATAACGGCAGTGACAATCATTGCTCATCTTGGCTACAAAAATGACTGCAGAGGCGTATTTGTAACTCTACATTGTCATCTTTGTATGTTCTTGAAAATAATAATTTCCAAAGTAATAGTGACCTTCGTAACCATTATACGCGTGGGAAAGATAATATAGTTAACTCAATACTGGCGATTAAAGAGGTGTTCTCTAAATCTTTTTTTTAATTAAAACAATTCTCACTGAAAAATCATTATACTCTTTTTAAATTGCAGATATTTATACTTTTTAAATGTATATTTCTTCTTTCAATTAAATTTTAAACTGTTGTAATTGTCTCCTAGTGTAATTTGTGTTACATATATTTTTAGTTTTTTTTGGCTGTATTTTAACTTTTAATTGATATCTGACGTATGTAACCTGCATTGATAATAAATAATGAAATAAATAAATAAATCGATATTATTTGGATTTTTCTTTATGCACTTTCAATGTCATTGTATAACATTTTAATAAAGGTTTATGTTATTTCTCTACTTTATTTTATTTGGGAGAGTTTTACTATCAATTGGGATATAACCTGTCTTTTGTGCATATTGCACAATAAATGTTTTTGAATCTGAGAAAAAAACCGAACAACTTCTTTTTAAGGAAAATTTTGGTTACATTGTTTTCAGTTTGCGGCAGATTTTTGTCAATTTTCGTAGTTTCCTTTAAAGATAAAGATATTAAACGCTTTGATACCTTTATATAAAATCTAGTATAATAATAACAGCAAAAGCATAATCATTTAACGGAACAATATTATAAGGGGTGCCTTTATACACTAAGACACTGCTTGTTGACACCAATTGTTCTTATTTCACTTAGAGCCACGAAGATATTTCGTGATATAAATAGTATTGGCACACCCACTATTTAGATATTCCACAACTTAACTATACGCATAATTTAAAAATCAACTGTTAGTTATGTGTGTTTTAAAAATAAAAGACATTAAAGATCAAAATGAAGGATTAAGCGTGTAAATGCATTGATCCCAAACCAGATTTCAAAACTACAAAAATTCATGGCAACCTTGAGGATGCCGTAAAGTTGTAATAACCTCCTATTTCTTCAGTATATGTTTTTAATCTGAAGATGTCGATATTCTTCTTTGTACTGCTCATTGTTTTAGAACTAAGTATTTGTGATCCGATAATACCATCTGTAATTATTAGCTCTGGAGATGAAAGGGGCGACGATTCTTATAATTTTTGGTATGTAGAAAAAATATGTTCCGTATTTTAAAATACTAAGGATTTCTTTTGTAAAATGCTTAAAAGAGAAATATATAACTCTTCTTACCTACATGCATATCAGATCTTGTACAGTGAAAGTATTATAATCACAAATATTTTTTAATATCATTAGTTTTTTCGACGTTTTAAAGCTGGCGGACTACATAATTAATTATCTGCGAGTCTTTAAGCATACAATTTAAAACTACTTAAAGCAATTCAGTTCCAATTCATAACAAAACAGGGTTTGTGGTCTTTAAGTGTCCTTGTTTGGTATTCAGATTATTGACCCTAGTTCATAATGTGGTAAATAAAACAGTGCATGTTTTTAGGAATTTTCTTGCAATTTTTTTTTAAACTTAATGTTTGATCTTTTTTAAATGTTTTAAGAATAGTAATAGTAGTTCAAAAGAAAAAACCCGTTTGAAGGGTTTTGTGATAATTGTCGTAGTGCGAGTAAAATTAAAATTTTAATAAAATCCGTATTCTTGTAAAGTGCGGGACACGAGAGAAAACCGGGCGGAGTCAATCAGTTTAATAAGGTCATCCAAGAAATCTCTTTAAACCAGTGGTGTCCCGTCGTTCTTTAAATAATACGGCACTCCTTTTTGATTATACGCACTTCAAATAATAAAAAAATGTAACTATGCTTAATGAGCCTTTATCTATATTTGTCTGTTTTCTTTCGTGCACCGCACTTCTATATCTCTTTTGTGTTGCAAAAACGGCGAACTTTTGAATTTTAAAATGATTTAATTTTGATTTTTCTTGATCGATTTACCTATAAATATATTTTTGTTGAATTCTGTCATTAACGGTTCCCGGGCTAATGCCTACGTCCACTATTATAGGACCACCCAGTATAATGATGCACGATTTACAAATCCAGATTTTACAAGGGCAGCCAGCATCAGATCCAGTGAACGAGATTTATCAAAATTTTTATTTATGCAGTTCGACTTTGGGCTACTCGGGTATGCCAAAAGTGGCCGTCTGTCTCCGTTTGTCATATTATTTTATACAAGGGCCGTCATTGTGAAGTACTATACAGGGCGTTTCCTAATTGCGTACTGATGTTAAAGGGGGTGTTTTTATGATCTAAAAGTCTTACCTTTTAAAATACAGGATGGTAAAGTTTAAAAAGAAAACATTTTTTTTTATCCCAATTCCGATGCTATTGTAGATAACTGCATGAAATTTGATACACGTCTTCTATTTACATATGCATGCCACTGGTAGAATTTTCAAAAATTGATTGTTAATAAAAAATGCCCTTTTATGCATAAAAGATGTGTATCAAATTTCACACAGTTATTTATCTATAATAGCATCAGAATTAGGATTTTAGAAAAATTTTTTTTTTAAAACCCTGTATCTGCAATTAAGACTTTTAGGTTCATATTAAACTTTTTTCTTAAAAAGGTCCAAGAATCACCCCTCATTAGCACGCAATTAGGAAACGCCCTGTATAGTACTTCACAATGACGCCCCCTGTACAAAGTAATATGACAGACGGAGACAAACGGTCACTTTTGGCATACCCGAATAGCCCAAAGTCGAACTGCATAAGTTCAAAATTTGATAAATCTTGTTCACTGGAATCAGTGCTGGCTCTCCCACTATAACTACATTGATGTGTTAATTTTGTCGTCACTACATGAAGATCTCAGTGTGATAACTAAATCATCAATAACCAATTCAATTTTCACATCTACTTCCCAGTATTTATCTTCAATAAAACCAACATGTTTAACATACGATTTCCAATTTTCAGCCGATATTAAGTCAATCGCTTCTAATGTTATTTTATTTAAATCTTTAATTGACAGTTAACCGGTGTTGCGCTCTCGAATATATTTTTTTACTCCTCCCATGCAAGTTCAATAGGGTTGAGGTCGCACATATATGGAGGCAGCCTTAAAGGTGTATGACCGAGGGTACGTAAAAGACCGTCAATTTTATACTTTTTTCTCTAGGCTTGTTGGCTGACATTACTCATACAATTGATATTTTCTCAATGTTGGATCACATAAAAGATTGTTCGATTTAACCCACAATATCATATGAGCTTTTGTAGAGTATTTAGTTGGCACTTTATTTTGCTACGTGAGAATGATAAGAAGCATTATCCATTTCCACGACTGATTTGAGAAGAATGTCCATGATAGTCTCCAGTTGTTAGTCCCGAGCGAAAAACTAAAGCAGCACCTGGAACAAATCCGGCTTCACGACCAGAATGAACTATAATAAAGCGACTACTAGAGCGGATTCCCTGAACAATACCTGTAACACTTTCACTTTGCCAGCATTGGTTCACTGCCACCATTTGATCGTAAAAGCCGATTTAAGGTTTTATACCCGTACGGAAATCTATTTTGTTCTTTACAGCATGAAGTAGAGGTTTGCAGGTCGGAAATTTCTTCAAGTTTATATAAAAATCCTCTATTGTTTGTCGAATGACTTGAAAATCACCATCGCCAATTTTATCTTTGTATGATAATCGAGGTCTTTATTTACCAGGAGATTTTAAAGGTGAAGTAGAACGTGAGCGATCATGTTCTCTGTAAATTTTTCTTACACTACTTTCCGAAACACCAGTGTAAAATGCAGCGCGATCTGTTCGATTTTGAATTGGAATAGTCAAACTATTATTTTCAGCTCCTCTAGTACAGACCTCTTTAACGCTCGCAATAACTTCACGTACACCGCTTCGCTAAATTCTCGATTAATTTTCCGTACCGCTTAGCTGGCGCACTTTATAGGTGAAGCGGCAAACTATTACAACAAATAAAATAACATAAAATTTATTTGCTTACACAAATTTTACTTTTCCGCTTGCTTAAGACTATGAATCTTTATTTTAAGGACCGCCCGGTTTTCTTTCGTGTCCCGCACTTTATATTACCACCCCATATCTGAGTAACACTCGTTCAAAACCTTTAGTTTAATTGTTTGCTACAATTGAGATTGTCTATATAGGTATAAACTATGTTTATACAAGAAGTGAAGACGAGACGAGAAGCTCTATGATAAGCAAATAAACGAGGATATTTAGCTCTTCGTCTCGTTCTGATGAAGAGATTCTGTATTATTTGACTTTAAAATTGGGGCAACTTTTTTTTAGTCAAAATGTGACATTTACCGTGCCTTCAATTGATCGTGATAACATTTTGATTAGCTGTAACAGTGTTGTTTTTAAAGATGTCGAGATAAATAAAAAAAAAACAAAATGTAGGGTTAGTTGCCAAGTTTTTTTCAGGTTTCGTATAAAACAAAACACTAACAATTTTCTGACAATCAAGGTGGCGTATCGGCAGAGGCATTTACCGGCGGCTCATTATTTTTTTTGGAAAACGCTCGGGCCCGTCGATTTTGTTTTCGAGGGAGACACTAAATTGTCTTAAAATTACGTTCACACCTGCAGCCCCCTAGGCAGTGGTGGCACCACCCCTAAAAATTTAAATGGAAAGGGGGGTCGAGGATACCTCATTTTAAAGGTCTTTCGAGTCCCTTCAAAATGATAATAAAATTCATATACTTCAGTTCAGTAGTTTTAGAGATTTATTGATTTAAATGAGGATACCGATGTTATTATTTAATACATTTATAACTCTTGGGTCACTTAGGCAAGCACATGGAGTTCATTAATTTTAGGGTTTTAAAAACCTGAGTCTAAAAAATCTGCACAATAATAAATAACAAGAATATACTTACTCGTCACTCAACTAAATGTTGAAAATGGCCACCTTCACTCTCCATGCAGTAGTAGAGGTTTTGGGCAAAACGTTGCCGCACATTCTGTAATATTTCAGGAATAATTTGAAGGCACTCATTTACAATTCTTTGTTGCAAATCTTGTAATGGAGTCGGTTAAGTTGCATACATTTTGGTTTTTAAGTGACCCCTTAATCGGGTAAGTAGTATTTAAGCTATGTCTCGAACTGTCAGACCGACGGAATTGAAAAAACATGTGTTTTGGCATCTAGGGACGCTAAAACGCGAAGATATGTAAAACCTGACAGGCTGATTTTTTTCGCGATTACAAAAATTTTACTTGGCCGCAATTTTGTTCCACCATCTTGAATTAGCAACACAGTTTTACTAGTTGTGCAAAATCTGAGAGGGTGATTTTTCACGGTTACAAACATTTTATTTGGCCCACATTTTGTTTGGCCATCTTGAATTAGTACCACTCTTTTACTAGTTGATCCCTATACCACCAATATTTATGGCACACAATTTTAAATTAAATCATTAAGCAGTTTTTCCGCCATCTTGGATTCGTATATTTGTCTGTTTTCTTTCGTGCACCGCACTTCTATATCTCTCTGAGAGGGTGATTTTTCACGATTACAAACATTTTATTTGGCCGACATTTTGTTTGGCCATCTTGAATTAGTACCACTCTTTTACTAGTTGATCCCTATACCACCAATATTTATGGCACACAATTTTAAATTAAATCATTAAGCAGTTTTTCCGCCATTTTCTTCCGCCATCTTGGATTCGTACCAAAATTTTACCAGTTGATTCCAACATAATACTTGATGTTTATGCAAAATTTGAGATAAATTGGATAACTAGTTTTTTGATAATATTTTTTTAAACATTTCACTAGGCCGCCATTTTGGATATTTCCCAAAATATTACCAGGTCGTCCCCATACGAGTTTTTTACAAAAATTTTAAGTAGATAGGGTAAGTATTCTTTAAGTTACGCTGCGAACTGACAGACAGACCGACTGATGGATTGACGAACTGACAAAACATATTTTTTGGAATCTAGCGACGCTAAAACGTAAGGATATGTAAAACCTGAGAGGATGACTTTTTCGCAATTGCAAACATTTTATTTGGCCGCCATTTTGTTCAGCCATCTTAAATTAGTACAAAAATTAGTTATGAAACACAATTTGAAATCAAACCATTAAGCAGTTTTTCAGGCTGGATTTTAAAATATTTTATTAAGCCGCCATTTTGTTCTGCCATCTTAGATTCCTACCAATATGATACTAGTTGATTCCAACATAACACTTGATGTTTTTTCAAAATTTGAGATAAATTGGATGAGTAGTTTTTTATAATATTTTTTTTAACAATTCACTAGGCCGCCATTTTGTTTCGCCATTTTGGGTTTTTACCAAATTGTTACCAGGTTATCCCCATATGACCTTTAATTTTTGACCAACATTTGAAGTCAATCGGGTAAGTAGTCTTTAGGCTCTGCCTCGAACTGACAAACAGACAGACAGACGGACCAACGGAATTAATAAAACATATTTTTTGGCATGTATGGAGGCTAAAATGTAAAGTTGTGCAAAACCTGAGAGGGTGATTTTTCACGATTACAAACATTTTATTTTGCCGCCATTTTGTTCGGCCATCTTTTACTAGTTGATCCCTATACCACCAATATTTATTGTACACAATGTTAAATTAAACCATTAAGCAGTTTTTCAGACTGAATTTTTAAATATTGCTGTCTTGGATTTGTACCAAAATGGTACTAATTGATTAAATCATAATATTTGATGTTTTTGCAAAATTTGAGTTAAATTGGATGAGTAGTTTTTTTTAATAATATTTTTTTAACATTTCACTAGGCCGCTATTTTGTTTCGCCATATTGGATTTTTACCAAAATGTTATCAGGTTATCCCCATATGACTTTTAATTTTTGACCAAAATTTGAAGTCAATTAGATAAGTAGTCTTTAAACTATGCCGCGAACTCACAGACAGACAGACGGACAGGCAGACCAACAAACGGACCGACCGAGTTGATAAAACTTATTTCCTATACCACCATTAGTTTTTAATTAGTTATGACACACAATTTGAAATCAAAGCATTAAGCAGTTTTTCCAGGATGAATTTTTAAATATTTTGTTAAGCCGCCATTTTGTTCCGCCAACTTGGTTTCAGACCAAAAAGTTATCATTTCATTCCAACATAATACGTGATGTTTTTGCAAGATTTGAGATAAATTGGATAAGCAGTTTTTTAATAATATTTTTTTTTAAATTTCGTCATCTTGGGACCCAGAAACATGAAGATTTAAATAAATCTCGGAGAGTGAATTTTATGTAAAAAGCTACATAAAGCACCAATTTACTTTTTTCATCTACCAATAATAAGTGAGATACAGGACGCTAGCAAAAGAGTCCAATTTTCGAAAACACCCCGTAGCTCAATAACGAAGCAAGCTAGCCATGATCAGTAAGCATGGTTAAAATTCATCTGTAAATCGAACTCAAAAATGTTGTATCAGTTTTCATGTACCACCTGCAGTTTTGCCAGAGCTCCCTTAAAGTATCGAAAATGAGCCACCCTATCTGTAGTACACTCTTATCTGTAGTTTTGATTTCTCGAGTACCAGAGGAAAAAGACTGAAAAATTCAAGCAACTCAAAGTATAAATACTAAGAACAGTAAAATCTTATAACCAGAAATATTACCGAAATGGCAAATCTCTGACAAGACTGTCATTAAATGTCAATTTAATTGAAAACTTAACTAAAAAATAGGTATATTTTTGACGACCAATACATTTTGAACTATTTTTTTTACAGGTATATTACTAATGACCTTCAAAAGCGAGCAGAAACTGGAAAAATAATTGTCAAAGGAGACGAGAAATTATGGTTAGTAAAAGGATTTTATTCATTCAGAATTGGCGACAAAATCTACAAAACCACATACGAAGCAGACGAAAATGGTTATAGAGCTCAAACTACTCAAAAGAAAATCACAGCATCGATAGTACCAAATAAAGTAGATAAGATACTAATCCCGTTTCCGCCAGAACCAAGGAAAGGAATTAGTAGTGCTACTTTAGCCTCCCTGGCTGGAGGTGGAATTGGTTAATGCGAGGACTTTTTCTGACATGATTACAAATTTTTTTGAGCTTACGATGATTTAACTACTGAGTAGTTTCTATTTCAGAGCAGTTTGTATAATATTAAACTCAAATTATAAATAGGCTGGAAACTTTACCAGGCGGATAACTGCCTTGGATACCACTGTTGAACCTATTGCATCCATGACAGCTATCTGTCTGGTAAAGTTAACATCGTATTTATAACACAGGCTAACACACATTTTGGTGCCTGCGATTTTTTAACTGTTCCTGGGTAATTTTTAGATGCGGAATGTAAAAAAGTTCTCAGATTTTGTCTATCAGATCTAGATTAAAAAAAATGTGTATATATTTTACGTTATAACTGTTATAATATATAATATTACTATTGCCAGTTAAAAAAACAAAACAAAGACACGTGGATTTAGATATTTATTGCAAAAACTTAATTTACATAATTACATTAGTCACTAATCACATAAAAAATTTCTTTTATACGACTTTCTAGAATGGAGTTTACTAGGGCAGTCTCGCTGAAGGCTCCAGCAGTAGTCCGCCATCATGTGGCTATCCCATCGTCCTTGATAATGATGTTCCACAGTTTTAAAATCCTGGTGGAATCTTTCCCCCTGTTCTTCACTACAATCACCTAAGTTTTCTAGAAAACGATCTAGGTGGCTGTGGAGGTAGTGAACTTTTATACTCATGTTACAGCGGAGAATATTAGAATTTCAAAGCATAGTTTCCACTAATTCTACGTAATTCTCTGCTTTATGATTGCCAAGAAAATTTTGCACTACTTGGACAAATGAACACCAAGCCTTAGATTCGGTCTCGTTCATTGATGTGGTGAATTGTGGATCTTTAACAAGTTGCCTTATTTGAGGACCATCAAATATACCAGCTTTTAGTTTTTCCGTGCTAATGTCAGGAAATTTACGTGACAAATACCCAAAACAATTTCCATCTCGATGTAAAGCCTTCACAAATTGCTTCATTAGGCCTAGCTTGATATGCAAGGGCGGAAGT
This sequence comes from Kuschelorhynchus macadamiae, assembly GCA_030620095.1. Lineage (NCBI taxonomy): Eukaryota > Metazoa > Arthropoda > Insecta > Coleoptera > Curculionidae > Kuschelorhynchus > Kuschelorhynchus macadamiae. The sequence goes on from JAUTXW010005132.1 coordinate 86,691, forward strand.
AAGATTTTTTCTCTTAAAACCAAAGGTTCGTTGGTCTTGTTTTGTTTTCCTTGAATCATGACATCTCGTGAAGGTCAATTTTTCTTAACCCAGTGCTCATTTTAAGCTCTGCTGTCCCAAAGGCACAAAAAACAAGGATATTTTCTATAATCACTCTGCTGTCCAAGGAGGAAGTTAACCATTTTTAAATCAACAGAAATTGCCCACTGATGTTCTTCGTATTTAATTTTTCTCAAAACAAATGCAATTGTTTCATATTCTTCCTTCATGGTAGTAGAATGACCAATAGGAATTGAGCCATATTTGTTACCGTTATGTAAAAGAACACATTTTAAACTACGTTTTGAACTGTCAATAAAAAGGCACCAATCATCTGGAGTGTATTCAGGCAAACCCATTTTTTCTAAGAGCCACTTTATATTATTACAGAATACCAAGTCATTTTCCTGAGCGAAAAAAGGCAGCAGATCCTTATCTCTTTTACGATAAAATGTAATATTTAGTACCTGGACAAAGTAGATTTTTTCTTTTAATCTGGATGCAAGTAATTCAGCGGCTTCCTTTTAGAGATTCAGGTCTCTTATAAAATCGTTTAGTTCTTCTTTATTGAAACACTGCGGAGTTGCTAAATCTGCTTCAAATTCGCTGTCGTTTTCTAATTGAATTCTTTGAACTTCGTCAGACGTTGATGTTTCTGTATCATCTTCTGTCAGTTTGGGTAGACTGCTGAATGTCTGCTTGTGGATGCCATTGTTTCAGTTTAGTGTCTCGATACTACAAAACGACCAAAATTTACACACAATGATAGCACAACTTTACTTGGGAAAACTCAGTAATATACTAAATCGAGTACAGCCAAGCAGGTATAGAAGGATCGGGTCATAGGCAATTACAGGTATAAAAGTAATTAAGAGCAGTGTATTGAGTAGTTCCTAGTATAGGAACATTGGGTCAGGGACAATTCCAGGTATCGATTTGGTCAATTAGATTCTGGAAATTTTCTATTTTGACGATTAAGTACATATTTATCTCTTTATTTGTTGTCCTTTATCAGAAAAAAATGTCAATTAACCTGTATTCTGTATCTTAAAAACTAGAGCTGATAGAAAAAATCTGGTGGCATTTTTGGAATCAGCACATTAAAAACATCTAAAATCAGATGTTAGATTTCCGGCACCTAATTTTTGTTCATTCATTTTGTTACCTTGTGTAATTGCACCAAAAAAATGCAGTGCATTTTTAACTTTTTGATATTGTACCAAGCTGTAGAATGAAAATACCAAAAACAAAACAGGTCTTTATTTTGTAAAATAGTCCAGGAAAATTGTACCCTGACTGTAATAAGATTTCTTTTCCCATAAACACCTATATAGAAATTGGCTTCGCGAATTGTTTAAATTTTTATAACGTTATTTTACAAAAATCCGTCCAAAAATAATTAGGCCAAATATATATACAATAGGGAGCTTGCATTTTTTTTACCTTAACTCTGTCTTTTATATAATAGTAAATATCTAAAATATAACGCCCGAAAAACCAATACTTATTTTGTAATGAAGTTTTAAAATTTCGGGCGCAAACGGATCATTTCAAAGGATAGCTTTTGGCGCCGTCTACGGTTTGACGTCACATCGCAGCAGTATGACAGGCAAGATTGCCAGCCGGCGAAAGTGCAATATCAGCTGGCTGTCAGCTGTCATGGTTGTTTGTTTTAATTTTGTGATTTTGTGGTTTAATTTTTTATGTTTATTTAAAAGAAAAGGGTGTATTACTGGTTAATATATATTTATAAGTAAACAACAAACTGAACAAAATAAACTCAAGACTAACAAAACTGAAATCACAAAACGCTGTCAATGTCGTCCATTAATCACAAAAAACCAGCGGCGGCTCATGGTTAACTTTTGAGGGGATATATATATATATATATATATATATATATATATATATATATTTATATATATATATATTATATATATATATATATATATATATATATATATATATATATATATATATATATATATATATATATATATATATATATATATATATATATATATATATATATATATATATATATATATATATAATATATATATACATAACTAAAGTGGCCAAGAGAAATTGTTTTTCAAATTTGTAGAACTACCGCAAGATAGCATACCTGCAATGGTACATAAAAAAAAACACTTTTTTTTTGCAAAAATACCCAATATGAGATAACATTTTGATAACAGCAACAAAAACTCCAACCAAATCTGCGTCAGTTTTCTTAAAGGCGTTTTGTCATATTTCCAATAATAAGGGTGGGGGAAGGTGATAAATAAATCAACTTTCAAAGCGCTCTGTCTCCTACATCTTTTATTTAATGTTATCCAAGTGTGTACTTGTTTGAAAGAGCTTTTAAAGTTCTTTTGACTACCGTTATTTTTGGCGCTCGATAGTTCTTGGTGTACTAACTAGAGGGCGTTGTTTAAACAAAACTCAATTTTTAGAGATTTTCTCGAAAAAATCAAATAAAACGGTATGCTTTTAACAGTGTGATTTTAAAGAGGAAAAAATTGCCTAAATTCTGGCCAAAAACCGCGTTTTAATATATTTATTCATTTTTTAGTTATTTGAAAATAACCTGTTTTCCACTGTTAAAAAAAATTAGCTTTTAATCATAATTAAATTTTATTATTCTGTGACAAAGTATTCTTTATTACAACTTGAAAGCAAATAATCCTTATTACAATAGTGTTGGCTTTACCTCACACTTTATCCAGGCTTGGAACTGCTCCAAATTTATTTATTATCAAAAATTTGAAGCGTGTTTAAAAGCCAACGGGCTATAGCAATAACAAAACCGAAAACCCATTAAGTTAATCACTAACAACATAAAAGAACAATAACGATAACTCACAAATCTTAAAAAATTACAATTAACAAAAATGTCTTTACATATGTTCAAATTGTTTTCCGTTATTTTCAATACAACGATCAAGTCTTTGCAACGGCGACTTCAATTTCAGCTCTCAAAATGCTAGCTATAGCATTTCGAATTCTTTCAATCATATTTCTTGGCGTAGTAGGGCGCGTTGCAAATACTATGTCTTTTATTTTTCCCCACAAATAAAAATCAAGCATAAAGAGGTCCGGGGATCTAGCAGGCCATGAAAACAAACTGTCTCGTCCTATCCAGCCATTTCGATAATATTCGTCCACAAAATACGAACTGCCCTGGAGAAGTGTGCCGGACAACCATCATGTTGAAATTTGTCTTCTGATTTCTAAACGAACATCTTCCAATAGTACAGGCAACTCATTTGTTAAAAAGTTTAGATAAACTACACCGTTTAAGTGACCATTAAAAAAAATGGGCCAATTATGTGGCCATCCAGTACGCCACACCAAACTTTTACACTCCATCGATTTTGATTGTGGATTTCACGCATCCAGTGAGGATTAACTGATGACCAATAGTGCATATTATGAAAATTGATCCCTCCAGTGTTCGTGAAGGATCCGTCTATAATATAGCCAGTAGCAGTGATCTAATCTTGAATCAAAATCTCCTTCTGTCAGAACTTGGTGCAGAGTAACGTGATATGGACGTAATTTAATTTAATTTAATTTTGTCTAACAAAATTCGATGTACCGTCGACTTACTAATTCCCAAGTCCAACGAAATTACTCTGGTGCTTAAATGTGGATTAATTTGAACGTAAGCAAGAATGTTGTTAATGTTATCGTCATTTCTAATTGCACGATTTCTTCTAGGCACTGAAATCGGAATCACTTGACCAAATTCGCGCAAATTTTTAGCTAAACGCATAAATATTCTTTTACTGAAATGTCTTCTATCAGGATATTTAGCTGCATATACCCGCGCGGTTATATTTGCATTTTCGAAATTTTGTATAGTATACGGCTAACGTGTCATAAGCTTCTTCAATGGAATAAGACATTTTTATCAAAAAATTATGATAACATATACTTGCAAATACTAAATAAGCTCTAACAATAAATATGCATTGTTGCTTATTTCAAGTTTGACATACGGCCATTTTATTTAAATTGAGCCCAGCCTATTTGCAATATTTTAACGTTGATGCGTAACTAATAATATTCTTATTTATTAACGTTATGTCTGTGAACATTAACAATAATACAAATAATGATTTACTTTAATACAGAATAAGCTATTTTTAAAATTAGGAATTAGGTTTTAGGATTTACCACTTTTATGAATGCTTCATAGGAAATAACTAAAAAATGAATAAAGATATCAAAACAGGGTTTAGTTAATTTTTCCCTCCTTAAAATCACTGGGTTTACAGAAATGACAACAATTTTGAACATTTGTAAAGACATTTTGTAATGGTAATTTTTTAGGACTTCAGTTTTACCGTTTTGTTATGGTCATAACACGTTGGATCTTAAATGCTTCAAATTTTTGATAATAAATAAATTTGGACCACTACCAAGCCTGAATAAAATGTGAGGTAAAGCCAACACTATTGTAGTAAGGAGTATTTACTTTCAAGTTGTAATAAAGAATACTTTGTAACAGAATAATAACATTTAATTATGATTAAACGCTAATTTTTTTTTGATCAGCGGAAAACAGGTTATTTTGAAATAACTAAAAAATGAATAAAGATATCAAAACGCGATTTTCGCCAGACTTTAGACAATTTTTTCCTCTTTAAAACCACACTGTTAAAAGCATACCTTTCTATTTGATTTTTTCGAGAAAATCTCTAAAAATTTATTTTTGTTTAAACAACGGCCTCTAGTTAGTATACCAAGAACTATCGAGAGATGAGAAAAATGACAGTAGTTAAAAGAGCTTTAAATGCTCTTTCAAACAAGTACCCACTTGGATAGAAGATGTAGGAAACAGAGCGCTTTGAAAGTTGATTTATTTATCACCTTACCCCACCCTTATTATTGGAAATGTGACAAAACGTCTTAAACAAAACTGGCGCAGATTTTGTTGGAGTTTTTGTTGCTGTTATCAAAATATTATCTCATGTTGGGTATTTTTACAAAAAAAAGTGTTTTTTTATTTACCATTACAGGTACGCCATCTGGCGGTAGTTTTACAAACTTGAAAATATTTTCCACCAATTTTTCGTGGCCACTTTAGTGTTAGAATTTTTTTTACGCGAAGCCGTAGCTTTCATAGTTTCTATATATATATATATATATATATATATATATATATATATATATATATATATATATATATATATATATATATATATATATATATATATATATATATATATATATATATATATATACATTCATACATAAATGCATACATCCTAATTATTATATTTTACACTACAGAGTCATCTGAAAAAGGCAAAGACACGAAAAAATAAAATGCCCTTATCTATTCGCAATTACATATCCAGTCACATAAATCATTCATAATATTACTAAAATAACAATTTACTTTTTTGTTTTTGTCATTACTTGTCTGCCGAATTTTAAGTTCCGGCAAAGGTCGACATCTGACCTTAAATTCGAGACATTTCTCAAAATTCAGCTCACTGGCAGCTTTTGAAATCTTAAGATTGTAAACCACTGTGGCTACCATTATTTAAAACATTAATTTTTTCAATTAATTTAAACCACAAAATCAGCAAACAAGTCTTGAAAATAAAATTAATTCTACAAAAATCGTAACCACAACCTATCACACGATTCGCATTAAACGCATTAACTGGCAAAAATGTTTAAGTTTCCTCCTTAGAATAATAGAAGGAATTTCCAAATTTAAAAGAAAAAAATATATAAATTATTTATTATTTTCTGTTTGGGAATATTTATTGGGGGATCATTGACCATTTAACCTAATGGAGGAGCCGCCACTGCAAAAATGACAAATCTCGTCTTGCTTACGGATTGACGAATGACGCCTGTTGTTGATGAACGTTACACCGTTGCCAGATTTTGTGTCTACGTAATGACGGCCGGAAAGGCAATAAAATTTATTTTTTTTAGATATATGTTTAAATACCACGTGGTCTTATAATCTTTATTATTTTTTTTTGTTTAAAAATGTATGGAAGTTCCCTATTGTTTAAAGTTCCGAAAATTGTAAGGAGTCATAGGGAGATGACTTAGTAAGATTTTGGTTAAAATCCAAAACTGTGAAACAAAATGGGTAAAATCTACTTATCCAATGTACCTCAAATTTTGCACAAAAAAAATATTATGTAAGAATCTATTGGAAAATATTCGATACGAGTCGAAGATGGCAAAACGGCAGCTCCATAAAACATTTAAGAAATCAGCCTGACAAATCAGAACAAAATGGTGGCCAAATGAAACGTTTGTAATTGTGAAAAAATCACAAATCATTTACATATCTTCACGTTTCATTGTACCAAAAAAATATTATAAAATTAGCCTGAAAAACTAGTTATTTGATTAATTTTAAATTTTATGCAAGGCATTAAGTGTGATATAGAGACAAACTGGTATAACTTTGGGACAAATTGAAGATGGCGGCCAAATAAAAAATCTACGAAAAACAATCTTCTCTTTCAACTGACTTCAAGTTATGCACAATAATTATTAAATGTTATATAGGGGATACACTGATCAGAATTCAACATAACGAAACAAAATGACAAAAAAATGAAAAGAGTTTAAAATAAATAAAATAAGTGTAAAATCCACTCATTTTATTTATTTTAAATTATGTCCAAAAATCAATAAAAAATTCATCTCCAAGGGTGAGGCACCCAAGGGGGTTATGGGAGTTAGAACCTCCCCTCCACCCCTCCCATATTACCCCCATTTATTCCATTTATAGCAAAATATTTCGAAAAAATAAAAAAAAATATTGCAATTTCCTCGGAAGATAAAATATTTCGATATTTCCAATTTTTTTTTTATTTTTCGAAAAGGCCTAAAATGTATACCATCACAGAGTCTGTAAAAAAACTGAGATTTGAGTTATAGATTTTCATTTAATATTACAAAATTTTAAAATCAGAAAAAAGATTTTTTTCTGGGTTGGTTTTGGTTCATTATAGTACTAAATGTTCAGATAAACAGATAAATATGTGAAATAACTTTTAATCCTATGAACAAATTACATCCTGCATTTTCAGCAATCAAAATAAAAACAGAAAAAAATACCGTAAAATCTGATTTTCTAAATATAAACAGCCAGTGACATACCAGTAAAAATTTCGCGGAATTATTTCAAGTTTAGAAAATAGTACTGTTGGTGTTGGTCGAATTGACCTTAGAGTTTTTACTTCCCTCGTAAAAGGAAAAAAATCACAATCCGACTGTTTTCCGACCTTTGCGTTTCAGGGTCCCTACATGCCGAAAAACATGTTTTTCCATTCCGTCGGTGTGTCTGTCAGTCTGGCGCCCTCCTGTTCGCGGCATAGTTAAAAACTACTTTCCCGATTGGTCAAAAATTAAGAGTCATATGGGGAAAACCTGGTAACATTTTGGTAAAAATCCAATATGGCAAAATAAAATGGCGGCCTAGTAAAATGTAAAAAAAAATTACTAAAAAACTGTTTATCCAATTTATCTCAACTTTTGCACAAACATCAAGTATTATGTCGAATCAGCTGGTAAAATTTTAGTACGAATTCAAGATGGGGAACAAAATGGAGGCCTAATAAAATATTTGCCTGAAAAACTACTTAATGTATCAAATTGTGTGCCATAACTAATTGTAGTATATAGATAAACTAGTAAAACTGTGGTACTAATTCAAGATGGCGGAACAAACTCGCGGTCAAATAAAATATTTGTAATCGTCAAAAAAATCACCCTCTCAAGTTCTACATATTTTCCCGTTTTAGCGTCTTTAGATGCGAAAAAACATGTTTTATCGAGTTTGTTGGTCGGTTTGTTTGTCTGTCTGTCAGTTCGCGGCATAGCTTAGAAAATACTCATGAGATTGACTTCAAATTTTAGTCAAAAATTAAGGGTCATATGGAGATCACCTGGTAAAATTTTATTAAAAATTCAATACGCTGGAACAAGATGGCGGCCTAGTGAAACAAAGAAATATGACTAAAAAACTAATTATACACTTTCTTAAAATTTTGCACAAAAATCAAGTGTTACATAATGAAATATTTAAAAAATCGGCTTAAAAAAAAAGTCTAAATTTGAAGAAGTTGCAATATATGATAATGAAAACGCTAATCTTCGCAAGAAACAAATAAAAAGAATTTTACAAAAACCTCAGCAAACCAACTTAATTAAAGGCAACAACCTTTCCGTAACTAAAGCTCATAAAGGCAATTCTATAGTAGCGCTACATGCCGAACAAAACTAAAATAAAGTAAAACATTTCCTTCAAAATGAGAACTCAGTTAAATTAAAAAGTAATCCAACTGATAAAATTCAAACCAAGTTAAAAAATTCCTTAAAAGAGATGAGTGCTCTAATTAGTGAAAAAGAAAAATACATGCTTATTAACAAAAACCCTATCTCCACCAACATTATACGATCTCATAAAAATACATAAAGAAGGGACAGCCATAAAGCCGGTTGTATCTTACATAAACACAAGGGGTGTTTAGTAATACCGCACAATAATATCACAGAATTTAAACCAAAATTTTCTGTTAAAAACTCTATCGAACTTACTAAAAAACCAAAAGGTATAACCTTGCCAAACAATAGTATTTTAGCTAGAGATGCACCGAAACTTCGGTTCTGCTTCGGTATTCGGCCAATTCGGCGTTTTTTTTTAATATTCGGGTTTCGGCCAAAGCGGACGCTGGCTAAGCCGAATCAGCGGCCGAAGCGACTATTACAAATTCCTGCGAGTTTGATCCTGTTGGTTGTTCTTCAGTTTAAACGGGTGTTTGTTACGCATTTTTATTTCAAATTTGCCTAAAGTGTGGTAGTGAGTAGTAATTATTATTTAAAGTTGAAGTATTTTTTAAAAATGAATAATAAAAAAAGTAGTGTTGTTGTAGTGCTCATTTCACGCGGCGGTATTAGAAAGAAAGCATTAACTACATCCCTTATCAATCATTTGAGACGTAATCACCGAGAAGATTATGATGAATAGGAAAAAGAAAAGAGTGTACAACTTAACATGTCAAACTCAAATTTACTGGTGGGCCAAAAGCATGAAGACCATCGACTAGGTGGGCCGCAAAACCTTGTCTTAAGGAAGACAAACTACTGAAAATCTTGGGAAAAAGTACAATTATAGGACAAGTCTGTTTATTAAATTTCCAATAAAAAGGACATTACAAAAAACTACAAACATTAAATTCTTTTGCCAGGTATATGACTTCTTTTGTCTTTAATTAAGTTGTCGCGAATTGTGGCGCGAATTTATCGGCGGAAATAATTTTTAAAACTGTGTCCAAGTGTGCGTCCGTCAATCGCGATCTTACGGGAGATTTGTTTCCTTTCATCAAAGAAAATAGTTGTTCACACTTATAGGTACTTCCAAACATTGACAGGATTTTACAGGCAAATTTTCTCATTTCTTGGTATTGAACAGGCATGTACTTATAAAATTCGAATGTACCAACACTATCAATTTTTTGTTTTAAATGGGTCTGACACTGAATCTCAATTACTTCTATTTGCAAGTGAGGGGGAACTTTATCAATATCGATAGTAAAAAGACCAGTAAATAGAGAAAAATTGTTTTCTTGGGCTTAAAATCCTGAAGACACTTCTCAAATTCTGCCAGAAGGCTTCTCATTTTCTCTGAATATATTTTGTATGATATTGGAAACACTTGTACTTTCCTGATATGCCTCACAAGTCAGAAAATGTGACAGATTATCCTCTGCTAACTGTTTTTCCAACAACATCATCTTTCACTTGAAAGCTTTCACATGATCATCCATATCTGTAATAACTTGACATGATCCTTGCAATTTCGTATTTAAGTATGACAAGTGTTTTGTGATATCTACCATAAATGAAAGATCTTGTAAAAAAGGTACATCGCACAATACGCTGACATCTTCTTTTGTTTCCATGAAAACGCCTATTTCTTCTTTGAGTTTCCAAAACCGGTCGAGTACCATAGAACACGAAAGCCATCGCATCTCTGCATAATATGGTAAACCAGTGTACTCACTTTCTAAATCGTAAAAATGCAGAAAACTGTCGCTGATTAAGGCCTCGTGACCTTACGGAGTTTATAATTTTTTTCACTGACCTTAAAACACATTCCAACTTGATCACTTTTGAGCATAAAACTTCTTGGTGGACTATACAATGAATATGATGAAAATCTGGTTTGTCACTGCCCGTTTCTCTGATCTTTGTCTGTAATATTTTAACGAAGACATTTTTTGCTCCAGTCATTGAAGGAGCTCCGTCTATTGCAACGGAACACAGTTTTAACAAATCTAAATTTTACTTTTGCAAAAGTCCATAAACAGCATTGAAAATATCCTTCCCAGTTGTATCATGCGTGATACTAATTCCAGTAATTCTTCATACACATTGATATCTGTATCAACCGCACGAAGAAAAACAGCCAGTTGCGCCACACCACACACATCCGTACTTTCGTTACAGGCAATAGAAAATGCAATGAAAGAGTCTGATTTTGTTTTTATCTGATCATTTATATTGGCAGCCAACTCAGTAACTCTTTCAGCGACAGTATTCCGGGACAAGGATATATTTTGAAATGCCTTCACGCTCCCGGGACTTACAATTTCCGCGGCCTTTACAAGGCACTCTATTATAAATTCACCTTCCACAAATAGTTTTGAGTGTTTCGCGATCAATTCCAACAGTAGGTAGCTCGCTTGAAGGACAGATTCATTTTCTTGCTTTGGACGTGTAAACATAAGCTGCTGATCTCTCAACTGTGATTTTAACTTATTTAACTTTTCGTTTCTGACCATGCCTGTATACTTGTCAAACATAGTTTTATGAATATCATAGCGACGTTTTATATTATATAATTTTGAGACACCGACTGTAGTATTACAAATCAAACAAATAATTTTTTCTTTCACTTCACAGCAAAAAACTCGAATTCCCACTTTTCTTGAAAGATACGATTGTAATACTTAGGGTTGAAACAAAGGGTAGCAAAATGAAACTACATGTTCACCTTAACATTACCCAAAGTATATTCTCAATCTTTTTTAAAATGCAATCTAATTGCCATATACGCTCGGGAAGGTGGTTGACCTGCTGACATAGCAAAACAGGTTATTGCGTGGTTGCCCATTATTGCAACAAGTTGAATTTGATACAATACATTTTATATAGGGTGTTTTCTCTATATATTACACCTCCCCGGGCAATTAAAAGAATTTCAATTTATTTTCAAAATTTGAAATTCGTAAATAAAATACAATTACTAGCGACAAATGTTACAATACACTATTTAAACCATTTTTTTTTTTTTTTTTTTTTAATATTATCTTATTTATCTAAATATATGAAAAGAAAAATAAAAACTCAGATATAAGAGAAGGAAAATAGCGTCATATAGTGAAAGTAGGAAAGAAAATAGATAGGTATTTTAGAAAAAGGTTATTAGAAAATACATGCAATAGTATAGTAATATGGAGCCCTTATTATTATAACTTAATTTTAATTAGCTATTATACAACTTAGTTCTATTTTTATGGACTAAAATATGTTTCTTATCTTTAATTATTTTTACATTTGGTGCAACATCTTCTACCACTAAATATGGCCCCAGGAAGCAAGGGCTGGTAATTTTATCACCAGTTTCGTTTTTGATTAAAACTCTATCGCCCTTTTTATACTGAATGGGGTTTACTTTTAAATCAAAATTTTCTTTTCTTTTAGATTTAGAAAGTATTAAGTTATTTCTTGCATCATTTTGAGCTGTTTGTAACCTATATTTTAATTCAATGGGGTAGTTATCAAAATTATAAATAGGATCAACTTCATTATTTAAATTATTTGGTAATTGGCATTTTTTTCCAAAACTAGTTCAAAGGGAGAGTATTTGGTTTCCGTATGTACTGCAGTATTATAAGAAAAACACCAGTACGGAAGCCATGTGCTCCATGCAGAATCATGGTTTTGAGTTTGAATTCTCAAATAAGCACCTAGAACTTTGTGAGAGGCCTCTAAACTCCCGATACTCTCGTGATGATACGCCGTAGAATGAATCTGTTTTATACCTAACAAGTTACATGTTTCGCC
>JAUTXW010005133.1:0-97581 GCA_030620095.1 Kuschelorhynchus macadamiae
AAAGAGAACAGCACAGTAGATCCAGTTTGTTTTTTATAACGTTTTAACATTTTTTCTTTTGCAGCTTGGAAAGCATTAATTATTGATTCTTCAATAGACGTTCTATCTGGCTTCTGGTCAATCTCGGCTAAAGATGTTTCGAGCTTATCGATCAGTATATTAAAACTTAAAATGACTAATGGCAACGTTGCATAAGTCTTCTCACATAGTAGCGTACTTACAGATTTAAAGTATTTGAGAAATTTATATAAGATTCCCAAAATTTTCCATTCTTCATCCCTAATACTATATTTATTTAAAATTGTATTGGTATGACATAGAGGAACAAGAGCATCTTTTAGCTACAATTCTTATTCTTATGATTCTTATCATTTCACAAATAGAGTTCCACCTTGTTGAAACATCGATCTTTATTGAAGTATACTTTACTCCTGCTGAAGAACAAAAGCTCCTTAAAATATTTTGCAATTGTTCAGAATTTTTAATCTTTTTAAACAATTGCCTAAGTCTTGCTACTAGTGGACTCTCCGCATTTATGTTGTTACTTTTATCGGTTTCGTTTTCACTACTGTCGCTTTCTTCTTCAAGGTCTGGAGTTAATTTTAAAATTTTAAGGGCATCTTAGCCTAATAGATACCTCAAGAAGGCCGAAAATTCAGTTAGCAACCGGGCCTGTGATTTAACGTAAATATTTTGTCGATAAATCGAGAGAATCGAGACGAGACGAGAGAGACGTCCTCTCGAACGAGAGAAGGCCCCTCTCGAGCGAGACAAGAGACGAATTTTATCTCGTGTCTCCGAGACAAGACGAAAGAAGCCCTATTATCGTCTCATCTCGTCTCGACGGCATCACTAGTCAATTTTATTGTTGTAATAAGTGAAAAAAAACGTCATTTCACAATGTCGATTTGTGCAGCGTGTTCTAAAGCAATAACAAAGAATTCACCCGGTCTTTCCTCATATCACGCTAATTCCACCTGTTCAGACGTTGCCAAAAATCAGCTGAGCACGCTAAATACCTTACCTGGCGCAAGATGGGCGTGTCAGTCATGCCGAAGATCGAATAGGAGTCGAACTCGATCGACTGCTGACGCAGAGGGAGACTTGTCGCCCGTTGACGGAACCTCACCTCAAGCCATGCAGGAGTTAATGCTACCTATCAAGCACGAAATGCAACTTTTGCGCGAATCAGTCGATGTTTGCTCAAATAAAATTACTGATTTCGAGCGCAAACTGCAGAAGTTAAATGATATGTACAAACCTACGGAAGCTTTAAAAGTTGAAAATGGTATACTTAAAAAAGAAGTTGCTCAGATGGCAAATAGAATAAATAATTTGGAGCAGTTTAATCGTTCCTATAATACTGAACTGCAGGATACTCCTGAAAAAAAAAACGAGAATTTAGTCTCAATTATTACCAACGTTGCCAATTGGATTAACTTTGAGTTGCAGTCTTCTATGATAGATAACGTCTTCAGGGTCCCTACTCAAGTCGAAAATAAACCAAAAAATATAGTCTTAAAATTTTCCTATCCACTGCAAAACTGGTCAGAAAAAGTCCTGAAAATATTCACGGATTCAAACTTGAAGGAATCTCAAATAGGTTTTTTATAAATAAACATTTGGCTCCTCAAACAAAGTTATTATTAAAACAAATCCGGGAATTCGCTAGAAATAAGGGTTTTAAATTTGTATGAATTCAGAATGGCAGTGTGCTTGTTAGAAAAGCCGAAAATACAAAAATAATATGAAGAGTGTAACTTCTAAAGGGTCTAAGTGCCAAAACTATGAAACAGAGATATTGATAAAAAACACTGTCGAAAATTTGTAAACGTTCTAAGTGCCCTATTAAATACAACATAAAATAGTCTAACTGCCAATGGCAAAACATAGAAAACAAACTACATAAACGAAAAATATATTAAAAGTAATGTTGTAAGGGTGATCCAAATCATGAAAAAACAAGTAAGTATAAAATCTATCAAAAAACTAAAATTATTATCCTACATGCCATTACAATATGAATTTCAAAATGAAAAGGTAAACACTAGTGTTCCTCGTTTACAGTAGATTTTGCTATAATATCTTTATAAAACTGACGATATGCTAAAGGAATATAATCCAGCATGGACTTCAAATTAGCAAGCTTTGCTGCACTAATCCGAGATTTACACTCCAGTTGGAGAGGTTCCTCTAAACGAAAATAGAAAAGGAGTTTTCCTATTTTAAGTACGTTGCATGTTTCCCAAGGAGCCACGCCACTTATACTTTTCAGTATTAATATCTGGAATGGATTTTCTTTTGAAATGCGCAACCAGGAAGCTTGGGAGATATTGAGTTTTAAGGTGTTTATGTATTGATTAGCAAATGCATGGAGATCTTTAAAGTCAATATCTTGCATGTGAATAGCTCTGAACGGATTTTTGTAACAACTCTCCTTTATCATTTTTTCAATGTTAGTCGGAACGTATAATTTAGTTAGTCTTTTGCGCTTCTCAATATGTGCAAAATGTCTGTCACATGGGAGGTATGTATGCCCAGATACTAAGAACTTCTGGTCTATTTGGGCAAATTTTCCAGTGGCAACGAGATAGATGAGTGTTATTAAGATCATCTTCTTTTTATTTTGCCTGTTGCAATTATCACTCCAAATACAAAGATTCTCCTTTTTAGTGTGAAATTTTCAGAAACCAAGACCTTTAGTAGGGCAGAACCTATCTGTTCTGCCCTACTACCTCGGCCTGTTTGCGATTCGTTCCATAAACACATTGTAGCTGTATTAGTATCAGCAACCTGAACGTTCAGGTTATAACATGATAGCTGCCTACTATAAAACATTTCTGAATGTGTCAGTGTAGGGATCGAGATAACTTTCTGTAAATCTATAGATAAAACCAAAGTGTCGCTGTCAGCTTTCTGCGACTTGATACTATCTTCTTGCACTGACTTCCTTGCACTTTCCGCTTTGCGATGATGTAACTCTAATTTGGTGGAGATACTTACACAATTTTCAGGATGAGCTTTTATCTTGTTAGAAAGAAGGGCGCAGGTAGAACACGTGTCGGACGAAATCTAAGCTCTGGAAAGTGTTATTTAAAAACCTTGCTGTAAAAACGGTAGTTAACTTGAGAGTCGGGGTGTCTTTTATGAAATGCAAAAAACATTCGATGTATGTTTAGATCTGCACTTAAAAATTCCTTCTTTGACTTTTCTCTACTGTAGCGATTTTCCTCTTTTGGAAATTCCTTTGTGTGCAATGACATGTTGAACGATATCTTCGCCAAATTTTCTTACTCTATTTGATCTGCCTCTTTTATCCATGAATACGTTTTCTCCCGATTTTTTTCGCTCTGCTAGCAGTTGCACTTTGCGATGAGAAAGAGCAAAAATATCTGAGAACACTTTACTACATACTTGAAAAACATTCCCTTTTCCATCGGGTACTGTGGAACATAAAGTAGCCTGACGGCGGCTCTCTTGTGGATTTTCATAGGATCCATGGCGCCTACGGCCTACAGCTGTGACTTGTACTAGACTAAGTAGGTATGTACTACTTTTTGTTTCATTTGGAATTGAATAGAAACTCCGAAAGAGGATACGCCTTTCCTTTAAAGTAACTTCTTTATAGTGGAAGTTACATTTACATATTTCCTGGAACAAAAAAAGATCGAGGTTAGAACTGCAATATTGAAATAAAAATTAAAATCTTACTATGTTTGATGGAGGAATTTTTGCAGGAACTACATTGCCTTTGTAGGTCTTATATTCAGCACCACTTATCTTAAGTCTTTTACGCTCATTTATCACACTTTCGCTGCCCTTTGGCCTCTTTTTTTGTCGATTTTCTTGCATCTTGACGAGTTATAACGTACTAAATAAAAATAACGATCGATAATATTAACTGGCACTTAGACCCTTTCAAAGTAAATCATGTGTGGCACCTACACGTTTCGCCATCTGTCAGCAAGGGTCTAAAGCAACAAATATTTTCATGGCACTTAGCGCGTGTACAGAATCATTGGCGATGGCACATAGATCCTTTTAAACTACACAACAGAAAAAATGGCACTTAGACTCTTTAGAAGTTACACTCTTCATATGTATTTCTTAAGTTGAGGAACTTAATGCATTATAGGTGTTTTCATTCCTTTAATATATAAAGATTCATGTTTTCTTTGTTTTTAATGGCTCTATACGTAGTATACCAGAATACCCGAGGTCTGAGAACAAAATTAAATGAATTTAAACAAAATATCTATGCAAATAACCCTGATACAGTGTGTGTTACAGAATCCTGGTTGAAAAGCCCAATTTTTGATCATGACTTGGCTGATTTAAGTATGTTCAGTGTTTTTCGACGAGATCGTGAATCTATCATTAGTGCTAAATCTAAGGGTGGCGGAGTTTTTGTCGCAGTGAAAAGTGGTTATAGTGCGGACATAGTACCAGAATATCAAAGCGATGCTGAGGACTTATGGATTAGTATAAATCTGGGTGGTAATAATATTTTATTCGTCTGCTTTGTTTACCTACCTCCAAATAATGCTGCTGCTTATGTAAGTTTTTTAACCAAATTGAGTAGTTTACCAGTACAAGAAAATCACATAATACTGATTTGTGGTGACTTTAACGTCCCATCTGCGCAATGGGTTGTTGTTGTATATAGTTGATAATAATCAATATTTTGAACCTTTTAATATTGAATCTAAATACTCCTCGTTATTTGACACTCTCTCTTTCCATAATATGCTTCAATTTAATAGTGTTTTTAATAACAATAATAAATTGCTCGATTTAATTTTGTGTAATAAGCATAGAATTCTAGAGATCAGTCGCTGTTCATGTCCTCTTGTGGAGGAGGATGTACATCACCCATGTATAGAATTTCTTTTCGATGTAGAATTGCATAAACCTTTGGAATTTAATTGTAATACATATTTTAATTTCAGACGAGCAAATTACCAATTAATAAATCGGAAGATCATGAATTTTGACTGGATCTCGGCTTTTAATGACAAATCTCTTAATGGTTGCTTGGATCTTTTTTACAATAAAATTGAATCTCTTTTAAGAAAATATGTATCAACGTATTCAAAAAATAAATGTTTTCCAATTTTTTATTCCTAGGCTACAATAAGAGCTGTGAAGGAAAAAAATAAAATTCATAAAAAGTGGCGTAAATTCAAAAATGTAAATGATTATAATTTATTTAAAACGTCAAGGGCAGGTGAACTATGCTTCTCCTAAAAAAAGTTTGTTTGATAGGTGGAAGACTGCCATGGTAGTGCCGATTTTAAAAAGTGGTCAAAAGACCGACGTAACAAACTATCGGCCTATAAGCAAGATCTCAGTCATACCAAAACTCTTGGAGAAAATTATTTATGAATATATTTTTATCCTTATAAAAAACGTGATAATTTCGAAACAACATGGCTTTATTCGCTGTCGTTCTCTGGAGACAAATTTGCTCATATTTTGTGAACACTTACCTGGTAACATGGACCAACGAATTCAGGTGGATGCCGTATACACCGACTTTAGCAAGGCATTTGACAAGTCACAATATTTTGTTGGGTCGTTTGGCTGAAGTCGGTGTGGATAGAAGTCTTCTCAGATGGGTCGAATCGAACGCAGTTTGTTTCTCTTCAGGGTTTTCTGTCACAACCATTTTTAGCTACATCCGGTGTTCCCCAAGGGTCACATTTAGGTCTTTTACTCTTTATTATTTATATAAACAAAATTAATTGCTGTTTCAAATATTGCAATTTTCTACTTTATGCAGATGACCTTAAAATTTACTTTCCTATTACCTCTCCTGAAGATTGTGATAAGCTCCAGAGTGATCCGGATCGGTTAGGGAAATATTGCGATGATAATAGTCTTTTTCTGAATATATCAAAATGTACAAAAATTACGTTCTCATGAAATCTAAACCAAATAGCTCGGCCCTACCTTATTAAACAAAGTCAATAGTACCAAAGATTTAGGTGTCATATTTGACTCTAAACTAGTTTTCGACTTGCACGTCGAATCGGTCGCTAATTCTGCTGTAAAAATGTTAGGCTACGTCATACGAAAATGTAGACCCTTCAATAACGTTAAATCTGTCATGTGTTTGTTTAACTCCTTTGTGTTGAGCAAATTGTGCTTTGCTAGCAGTATTTGGAGTCCGCAGCAAATTACCTTTAGTAACAGGTTGGAGAATATTCAAAATAGATTTATAAAATATTTGTCTTATAAACAAAAATTTGTTATACCCAATAACGATATTTCTCTGGCACGTAATCACTTTCGCTTAATGTCACTAGAGAGTAGGCGGAAGAATTCTGATGTACTTTTTTTATTTAAAATTTTAAACAATTTTATAGATTGTTCCAATATTCTGGAATAAATTAATATTAATGTCCCCCAAAGGTCTTTAAGGACGAGAGAACTATTTCACTTGCCTTTTAGGTACACATACTCAGCTCAGAACTCGCCCCTCTGTCGATTAGTAAGACATAGTAATGTACATTGTATTAACATTGACTTTTTTTTATGACTCTTAGAAAGGTGAAAAATATTTTAAAGACAATGTAGGATCGGCACATTTAACTTTTGTAATATTATGAGCGTAAAATAACTTTTGGTTTCTTCATGTAAATTGTGTGCTGGTGTATAATTATTTCATGTTGTTTTCTAATTGTAATTTTTTCATGGTAAATAGGTCATTAGCTTATAGTTAGTATAAGAATTCGAAACTTTTAATGATATTTTTTTTTATTGTAATATGTGGATACTTCAGTAGATACAGTATGCATCTGTTTGTGTCGCTTTTGTCCAAAAATAAATAAATAGATAAGTGGTTTTTCCAGGTGTTTTATACTTAAAAACGAAAAGAAATCTATAGTCGTTTCATTCATGCTCATTTCATCGTATTTTGTGTATATGTAGAAAATAAATCAAATGGGATGAAAATTAATCGCGGAGGACGCTTCCGCATGGTGCACGCGCGCTGCTATATATGTCCAGACGTGGTAGTCAGGGATTTCCTCTTTTAAATTCATCTTTAAATATCAAAAAATATTAGATATAAATTATTAACCCCTAACCCCCGACGCCTTCACAATCTCAAATTTTTAACTTCACAGGAGATGTCAGTAGAAGACAATGACTATATATATATATATATATATATATATATATATATATATATATATATATATATGTATGTATTTATGTACATATGCGTCTTAGAAAATTTTTTTTTTAACAATCAGGTCATTGTTCTATGCCCGGAACATCAATCAACACAACAAATTCCACTACATACATTGTATTTGTAATTTCTTATAAGGTAAAACTTGGGATCAAAAATTAGTCCGTTTAACAGAACTTTTCTCGTAATAAAAGATTTACACATATTGACATTTATATAATGTGTTAATTTACTACAAAATAACTATATGGATATAACATATGTTATGTGTGTGTGTGGTGGAATCCGTTTTACTCGGAAAGTTCCGGGTAAAAGGAAATTTACCGATGTTTTAAATAATGCTGCAAAAAGTTAAAAGGTTTTTATATTCTTTTATGAATTTTCAGTTAGTTTAGTATCAAATATTGCAAGACAGAATAATAATAATTGCTTTACTAGGAACTGAACAGGTGGTATGGTATATACTACGAGTATATACCATTGACACTGTCGACTGAAGGATATAATGAAACACTTTTAAAGAAGATTTTCTTAGTGCAGCATATATATATATATATATATATATATATATATATATATATATATATATATATATATATATATATATATATATATTTTTTTTTAAATATACCTGTCTCCCCTAAACCCATATTACTCGTACACCCGTATTCGCTAAAGAGGTTTAGATTTAGACCAGGTCTAACTTGAAAGTCATAGGTTTAAGATGACATTTTTAAAAATTCAACTTTTTTTTCTATACATAAAAACAAAAACAAACTGGCGAACTAAGAATTTTAAGTACCTAGGCAACTAGAACTGGTCTAAATCTTAAACCTTTTTAGTAAAAACGGCGGATAATGTTTACTAACTAAAATGAAATTAACTTCCCTATTTAGAAATAATTACTTGTTTCTAAATAGGGATTTTTTTGTATTGATACTCCTAAATCTTTGTGTCTTAGTTAAGTCTAAATGCTTCATGGTTTCGTTATGTACTCTATTCTTGAATCACTTTTTTGAAATTAATTTTAACTAATGAATGGGATGTTCGCTTCGTCGTCATACATGTGATCCCGAAATAGATCATACATTATAGATGGCAAGTATTTCATAGTATTAATAACTAGTAAAATAACTAAATCTTTGATGTTTTTAATAAAAATACTATTAGTTTTATGGAACAACCCAAAAAACAGTTTTATTAACGTCAACTATATTTTAATTATATATTAGATAAAACCCGAAGAACTAAGTAGTTTGAAATTTGGTATATGGAGGAATAACGTGAACTACTTCCTCGTAAGTATCTGAAAATAAAAATCACAATATGATTTAAACAAAATGTTTTATAATCAAGAGGCATTTTAGGAATCCGAAAAAAAAATGTTTTTTTTTTAAATAAAAGGATTTAGCCATAGAAATATAGAACTTATCCACATCCAAAATAGTATATTTGTATTGTAAATAACGCACTTAAGCATTTGAAGAGCCAGTATGTATTTTAATGTTTACATTATGTAAAACAAAATTGGCAAAATATTGGTTTCTGTTCAATTAGTACCCTTTTTTTTCTTGTTTTCCGTGCCAAGTATCATACTCGAATATCTTAAATAACAAATTAATATATGTAAATGCTAGGGCCTTATGGTTCGGGCACCACTGATATCTAACTTTAATTACGTCAAGACTAACTTGTGATATGGTACTTTCGGACTTAAATAGTCTGTATTTCCACAAATAACACACTTCCTCCCTATAGTTTTTCATTTATTTAAGCGCTACAACACACAGAACTTACAAAATCATTAAAAGACTAAAAAAATATATATAAATAACAACGATCGAACGCAGTACCAAAAATGACAACAATGCAGTGTCTTTTTTGTAATTAGACAATAAAACAAGAGTGCTATGATGATTGCTATGAATGATTAGTTGTAAAACTACTTGTAAGGGGCGTAAATTTGGCGTAGCGTCCTTACCAGTTCTATTTGGTAATATTTTTATTATTACATTTTTGTAATTCTTTAAAGACCTTAGTTAATTACTTAAACCATTAAAGTCTAAGGTTAATTATTGCGTGTAGTTTTTTGATATACATATATAAACATATTGGAGTAATTCGATAAAACTTGGCTTCGAATATTTGATAATTTTTGAAACGTGACAACAACATTCACATATCGATGTAGTGGAGAGGAAAAACATTCAATCTGTGAACACGAGTTTTTATAGTTTAAGATATATTATATATATATATATATATATATATATATATATATATATATATATATATATATATATATATATATATAGAAGAGAAACAGAAATTTCAATTTTTGTACGGTTCTTGGTCGTAAAAAGTTAAAAAACGAAATAACCCACGGTAAGGATTACTCCTTCACCATTTTGTCGAAAATCGACCACAACATGACGCTATGTTGTTTCCAGGGCCAAGGGCCATCTGCTACCGTGGTATCTGCCCCAGCAAGGCTGATCAGGCAGTTTCCTTGAGGGTATTAAAACCGAAATATCCAAACCCTGAAACAAACAAGGCGTCATGCCATTCGAATTTGAAAGTCGACGAGGCCAATAGGCAACCAGTGGTGCCATCTGTAGGTACTATGGTGTAACTAAGTCGTTTTAGATGCGACCTACTTTGGAGCACAAGACGACACATCTGTGCAAAAATAGAAGAGAAACAGAAATTTCCATTTCTGTGCAGTTCTTGGTCTTAAAAAAGTTATACAAACGAAATAACTCACGGTAAGGATTACTCCTTCACCATTTTGTCGAGAATCGACCAAAACATGGCGTTATGTTTGTTTCCAGAGCCAAGGGCCATCTGCTACCGTGGTATCTGCCCCGGCATGGCTCATCAGGCAGTTTCCTTGGGGAGTGTCGGTATTAAAACCGAAATACCCAAACCCTGAAACAAATAAGGCGTCATGCCATTCGACTTTAAAGATGTGTCGTCTTGTGCTCCAAAGTAGGTCGCATCTAAAGCGATTTAGTTGCACCATAGTACCTACAGATGGCGCCACTGGTTGCCTATTTCTCTCGTCGATTTTCAAAGTCGAATGGCATGACGCCTTGTTTGTTTCAGGGTGTGGGTATTTAGGTTTTAATACCGATACCCCCGAGGAAACTGCCTGATTAGCCATGCCGGGCCAGATACCACTGTAGCAGATGACCCTTGGCCTTGGAAACAGACATAGCGTCATGTTTTGGTCGATTCTCGACTCTCGATTATTTCGTTTATTCGTTAAAATTTGAAATCTATAGACGATTATAGAGAATAAGAAGATATTTTTTACGTTGGTTTTTTTAAACATTTTATTTGACTCCTATTTTGTTTCACCATCTTAAATTCGTACCAAAATATTACCAGTTTATCCTTATATCACACTTAATCCTTGAACAAAATTTGAAATCAGTCTAATAAATAAGTGCTTTTCTATTCCTATTTTGTTTCACCATCTTGGATTCCTACCAAAATATTACCAATTCTATGTAAACCCTCATTTTTTTAACAAACTAGGTAAGTAGTCTTTTAGCTATGCCTCGAACTCACAGACAGACATACCGACAGGATTAAGAAAAACATAAGTTATTTGGTATCTATAGTCTGTTTCAAAAATGTATAGAGTGATAAAATGGGAAAATTTATTATTTTAAACTTTGTTTATAGAAATAATAAAGATCCTTTTAAATCGCCGTCCTTTTGCTCTGTCCTTTTGTTACTGTTGTATATAATTCTTATAATATTGTTAACAGTATTATAAGAATATTAATAAAATGGCTACCTTCACTCCAACGAAAAGATGTTCTAATCATTCTCCACTATCAGTGAGTGAAAAATTTATTATTTTAAATGGACACGATTACTCTAGTTTTACTGTACAAGACATTGTTGAACGATGTTCCCTAATGATTGGAATTGGAAAGTCCACCATTTTCAAATTACGGCGGGAGAGAAAGGTAACAAGTCAAGTGGAACCTTCCAAGAAAATCACAGGAAGACCAGCAAAAGTTCTTGATGAAGATACCAAATGTACAATTCAAAGAAACTCCCTTTCCTTATTTTAAGAAATAAATACACACTCCAGATAAAATTTTGATCGAGCTTGGCCAAGATGACAGTATTCCTTTAATAACTAGAAAACTCTTATCAACGACTTTAAAAAATACGGATTTTGCCCGGAAAAAGCATAACCGAAAAGCACTTTTACTGAAAAACAATGAAACTGTTTGCTGGCGACAGAAATACTCGAGAAGTGTAAAGGAATACCGGGAATAATAGATTTTTTTTTCATCTTGCTGAAACGTTGAAGGTTAAATACTAGAAAACATGTGGCAAAACAAAAATATAACCAGTGCCCGCCAAGCGTTCATCGAAGGCCTGTTATTGGGTATTAAAGTGCATTTGGGAAAAGGGAAGAGTCTAATAATTGCACACATTGGAGGTTTGCTAACTTTTCAGTCGTTGCAGACGGGAGATTACCACTTTAGAAGACTATTTTGGTGAAATGATAGAATACCTTTTGGCTGGTTCGGTAGTGGTTATGGATAACTCAAGCTATCATTCACGGCGCATAGAGAAGACACCAACTTCATCTTGGAGAAAACAAGAAATTACCGACTGGCTAACTACCAAAGGTATTTATTGAACGGATTTGTGAATAGGGACTAAAAAAAGATCTCTATTACGCAGAGGTCTATAATGAACATCGGAGTTCTTAACAAATTTTTCAAAGAGATATTTAGGTTGTTGAATTTTATTTACTTTATAAACTAGTGAACACAAATGCAAATTAAATCTTTGTTCAAGACTTAGCCAGCCAGATTCTCGGTAAGCTTGAGTAACATGGTCAAAATTTCTAAGACCATAACAGAATCTTAAATAGCTATTTTGTAGCCTCTGTAGACTCTCTCGATCCACAAGCAATAAAGCAGGCCAATACAAAACATCACAGTAGGATAACAGAGACAAGATAATAAAATCACATAACTTTTTTTAGTTTAATTTGTGTTGAAATAAAATTTTTAAAAACATAACATGTTCTTAGTTTTGAATAGCTTCTCTGACGTAAGTACGAAACATGGTTTTTAAATCTTATGTCTGGATCAAAAAATACTCTTAAGTTTTTACGAGACTCCAATATCAAGGCGTTGTGAGAGAACAGATTTAGACTTCCCAAGTAATAATAGCTGTGTTTTAGACTGATTTAGTAAGAGTTTATGTGCTGCTGATATTTTATTAATAATATCAAGATCACGTGCAATATGGTTTTCGGATTTCCTTACATCAACGAAAAAGAAGCTGTAATATAATTGAAAATCGTCAGCATACTGGTGTGATTTTAGGTATTTTAAGAAAGAAGCAAAATCCGAAGTATATAATAAAATTAGCAAAGGGCCTAATATGCTACCTTGAGGCACACCACAACTTAAAGTTAAGGTATCAGAGACATAACTACCCAACATTACTTTTTGCCGCCTATTTAGAAGAAAGTTTTTAAGATAATTAACAGCAGTTATATCCAAACCATAATAGTGCAGTTTACTACATAAGATACCATAATCTAATGTCTCAAAAGCCTTACTGAAATCTAGTAAGAGCAGATAAGTTTCTTTTCCATCATCAGTAGTTCTGATGATGTCATCAGTGACTTTTACGGGGGTAGTTGTTGTACTATGTTGTGCACGGAAACCAGACTGAGTTGATGAAATAATGTTATTATGTAAAGCATAATCATATAATTTTTTCTAAAATTGTAGAGAAAACTGGTAATAAACTAATAGGCCTGCAATAAGACAATTCTGACGTATTATTATTTTTGGCAACAGGTAAAACATTCGCCATTTTCCACTGCGTAGGGAATTTGGCACTTGTGATTGACATGTTTATAATACGAGTTATATGAGGCAATAAATGAGGTATAATTAATGAGATATTTTGGCGATCTAAGCCATCATCGCCATGCGCATTAAAGAGCAACTCAGATATAATTTTTTCGACCTCAGCAGGGTTTACTTCGGAAAATATAAAAACGGCAGGAGCGTTATTGAAAGTTGAACTTTTGTAACGACCAAGAAACAAGTCATAGAGAGGTAGAGAATTAACTTGAGGTATACTCTGTAAAAAGTAGTTATTAAAGTCATTTGGAGTGCCAATCTCTCCGGCATCAGTATTAGTAGCAGGATTTATATTTAACCATCCTAAAGTCTGCCAAAAACTTTTAGGGTCTAACCTAAATTGATGATTTAGGTACTTTTTTTTCATTACGTATAGACATAGTGACAAAAATTCTTAGTTGCTTGTATTCCCTCCAACTCTCATCAGTTTTGACCCTTTTATATTTACTGTGAGCTTTGTTTCTTAAACGCATCAATCCCAATAAAAAGCTGACCATTTCCTCAACGTCATCAAGTGAGTACAAAAAATCCCAGTTAAAGCTGAATAAATCAGCAATGAAAATGTCATATTTAAATTGAGAATAATCACGATACGTTTTGAACTTTATAAAAGCAGATACCTTTTCACATCTGATGCTGCATTTAACTAAACAATGATCCGATATGTCATCCATCCGAAACACCTTCGAATCATGAGCAGAATGAAGAGAAGAAGCAACAATAATATCTAAAAGTGAGCTACCATTTCTAGCAATGCGAGTAGGACGAGTAATAACCTGATGCAACCCATACTTGGTTACCAAATTATTTAATGTTACAAAACTGCTGTAATTGACAAGCAATCCACATTCAAGTCGCTAATAAAAACAATAAAATCATAACTGTGCAGTAAAAAAATTAGTGTTCTCAAGTTCATTTAGGCAAATAATTAAATTTTTTTTTGAAGGTCGATATAATGATCCCAAACAAATATTTTTATTTCCTAATTTTAAACGAAACCAAATTTGTTCCAGTTCCTTGCTATTAGAAATAGATTCGATAATTTGAAATTTGTATTTACTTTTTACATAGAATGCTACACCACTCCCCCCCCCCCCTATAATGACGATCTTTTCTTATAATCTCGTATTCATCAATTTTAAGAGCTTCACTATCAATCCTGTCATTAAGCCATGTCTCAGATTAACCGATAATATCAAATTGCTCATTACCCACAAACTCAGAAAACTCGTCAAAACTAGAGCACAGTGATCGAACATTAAAATGACCAAAATCGAGATAATTATTAATTCTAATTCAGTGCAAGCAAAACCGCATTACAGAATTTTCACAACAATTCCTTTTTTATGATATTTTGAAGCAATTAGATTTACGGGTTTTAAACCATAGAAAACTTAGTTCTTGGGATTAGACCGTGTCAAATTGGAATTACTATCCAACGCTTTGCCTTCGATTGCACTGGGCATCTTCAGGGATCTTTACTCTGAGAGATTCCGACTTGTGCTCGCTGAACCGTGACCCTGTGTTAAGATCGGTTTCCACATGAGATGTAGACCTTAACCCGTAACTCGAATGAAATTTTTTGTATGCATTGAGGCACGAGTTACGGTCTCCATCACACGTGGAAACCGATCTTAACACATGGTCACGGTTCGGAGAGCACAAGTCCGGTATAAAAGCCCATCTTAATCTCTCTGAGCTTATTCAGTGTTCAGATCTCGTGGAGTAAAGATCCCTGAAGATGTCTCATGCAATCGAAGGCGAAACATCTGATAGTAATTCACACCATCAAATCCCAAGAACCATTGTTTCTTAAGAATATATTTATTAAGAAAGATTTATTATTTAATAAAATATTTTAAAAAATCAACATGAAGAAACTAATTATTACATTGATTTCAAAGTTTGTGCAAGAATTAAGCGTGACAAATAAAATATTTTTAATAGGTTTTACATAGCAAGTTTTTGTCCAAAAATATATTTTTTTTTAATTCGGGCTGTATGCCTCTCTGTCAATTTGGGGTATATTTGATAAATATCCAGTATAGTGGAACAAAATGGAGACCTGGTGAAATGTTAAAAAAATTATCAGTAAAAAACTAATTATCCAAATTTGACACAAAAATTAAGTGTTATATAGAGATCAAAAAATAGTAAAATTATAATGCGAATTCAAAATGGCGAATTATCGAAATCAAAAAGTATATTTTTGTGAAAAAGGTAGTGGATACTCATTATTGAAAGATCCTGTTTTGTGCAGTAGGTAACTATATACGGGGTGTCCCACGAGCCTTTGGACAGCGAATATCTTCGTTAATGTAAGAGACTTAAAAAAACTAAATAAGGAAAATATGTTTGGGTTCTCTTGATGCATAATTTAAACATAACCCCAATCGTACAGGGTACATCGCAAAGTCGTAGCTAACCAAGCTTGTGTTTTTTTCAACAATATAAGGTTTGATGGGTTTATCATGAACAGCTCCTTCAGAAATGATTAAAAACTTTCTCATAATACCTACACACTTGATATTAGTAATTATTCACCTATTATGAAAGGTAATTTTTAATGAAACCTGTTATATTTTGCTTTTGTCAAAGTGTCAAACTCATCGTGAAAGAAGTTTACATTTTATTTTGCGTGTCTAAGAAGCAAAAAAATGCCCTTCTTCGCATACAACGAATATGTGGCCATGCTTTTGATATTCGGAGAGTGTCGAAAAAATATGTTGAACAAAAATTACGACACGGTTCTTTTCCAAATAGGAAGCATCAAAATCCCCGTAAAAAAATGCCCAAACAGAAGAAAACATTATTAACATCTTAGCCTATCTGCAAGTCTACCTACGTACGCCGTTGGTTCTATTGAAAATGAGTTGTATACAGGGTGACAATTTAAAAACTTGAAATGGCCATATCATAGGAAGGAAAAACTTAATCAAAAAACGCTCAAAACACTTTCAATAAAATGAAGAGGGAACAAATAAAAGCGTATTATTCGACCCTTATCTGTAACCCCTTGGGCAGGGTGAGATACACCCCTAAAATCTTAAATAGAAAGAGGGATCGAGTGATACATCATCTTAAATCTCTTGAAAAATGCTTTCCAATGGTACCATAGAAAGCTGCTTTTCGTGAAATTCTTCTGTGTTTATTAACGGAAACAATAAATTAAAACACAATTGTGAAATTTTTTATAATTATTTACTTAAGTGTTCAAAATGGTTCCCGTTGTTTTGAAGACAATAATAAAGCCTTTGTTCAAATTCTTCGCGTACATTTGCAAATGTTTCTCTGGATATACCACGGGATTTCTGAACTATCCTGTCCTTGAGTTGCTCTATTGACTCAGGTTGCGTTTTAAACACCACAGATTTAGGGTGACCCCACAAAAAGAAGTCAAGAGGCGTTAGATCCGGGGATCTAGGTGGCCATTCAATAGGACCTCTTCTTCCAATCCAATGGTTGGGATAATTACCATCCAACCATTGCCTGACGGGAACTACATAATGAGGAGGTGCCCCATCCTGTTGAAAATGTAGTAAGCGTTCTTCTAATGCTAAATTTCCTTGTATGTCCCTCTGATTTTCTAATTTCCGCACTATTAGTGGTTCAATAGACCTCTGTAGCATTTCAGCATACATGTCGTCATTTAAATTCCCTTCTATAAATATTGGGCCGATAATTACGTCTCCCAATATACCAGCCCAAACATTAAGTTTCTGGGGGTATTGAGTATGCCCTTCTCTAAATACGTGTGGTTTCTCGTCATTCCAGTAACGACAGTCTTGTTTATTAACATGTCCATTCAAATAAAAGGTACATTCATCACTGAAACAAATATTTTTAACTAGTCGAGGTTCTGCCGTAATTCTATCTGTCATTATTTCACAAAACTGGATTCTTCTATCCGGGTCGTCGTCATCAAGTTCTTGCAGTATGCGCAGTTTATAGGGATGAAACTTATGAAATTTAAGTACCTTTCTTATTGTTTCATGAGATAAGCCAGTTGCTACAGCTGCTTGACGAGTTGATAAAGTTGAGTTAATTGCAAACTGCCCCAGAACTTCAATTTGCGCTGCTTCGTCAACTAGTCTCGGTTGATTTCTCTTTTTATTCACCACAGAGCCAGTTTCTTCAAATTTGGCTACTAGTTGGCGAACATACTCCGGACTTACATTTTGACCTGGATGCCTTTCATTAAATCTTTGGGCTGTCCTTAAGAAACATTGATCCTGAGAACCATGAATGAAAATCATTTCTACACGTTCAGCTGTGTTGTACATCATTATTTAAGATAAGTGCTGCTTTTCGTTTAAACTGAACCAAAAGTCAACTGTTAAAATATCAATACTAATAGTACAAGTTACTTTTAAAGTAAATATTGTGATAATAAAATGCGAATATTCATAAACAAATAAAATACCAAGCTTAAAATGTTTAGAATTCTTAAGAGACATGCCAGGATATCGGTACCAGTCATTTTGAACATTTACTTAAATAAAAATAAAAACGTTAAAAACTGTGTTTTTATTTATTGTTTGCTTTAATAAATACAGAAGAATTTCACGAAAAACAGCTTTCTATGGTACCATTGAAAAACATTTTTCAAGGGCTTTAAGATGATGTATCACTCGACCCCCCTTTCTATTTAAGATTTTAGGGGTGTATCTCACCCTGCTCAAGTAGTTACAGATAAGAGTCGAATAATACGCTTTTATTTGTTCCCTCTTCATTTTATAGAAAGGGTTTTGAGCGTTTTTTGATTAAATTTTTCCTTCCTAAGATATGGCCATTTCAAGTTTTTAAATTGTCACCCTGTATAACCAAAAGCCCAGTGCAAAGGATAGTAAAAAATCATAAATTTCATCCTTTTAACACGTTTGCTACGTGTGTCGCCGATCGGCGACATATGCTTCACCCGCGCCATGCGTGTGTCGCCTATGTGCGACAAGAGCATACGTTGCTTTATATATTCAGTATAAATTCAACATTGGTGTGATGTGCACAAATTTTGGTCAGCATGTTACGAAGGTATTAAATTAATGTTCGTTTTACTTCGTGTTAAGGAAACTCCTAATTTCTTATTTATTTCTTTATTATCTACAATTTATTTTAATTGTCAAATTAATTATTACTTATTTTGGGCATAAATGATGCGTATCTTAGTTATTTTATTATCACATCATTTACAGGTATATTTAATTTTATAACTATTCATAACGCACAAATTTGGTATTAACCCTCTTAAGCACTCTAGAAATCGTGCATCTGATTCTACATGCTCGACGAAAAAGGAAGAACTACTCCGACCGGCATTGAGATAGTACGAAAATATGGACGGTACTTGCTTACCAAACTTCTAACAGTTTCGTGAGTTCGGTCTATATTTCCGACAGGAAAACACTTTCCTTCTCTCCAATACTCCAGTACATCGAAGTGACAAGTGAACAAAGAAAAATCCCAGCACCACAAGAGAAGGGCCCTTCGAAGCCGACGAACTGTGCTGTTTAAGGTAAGAGTGCCATTTACCTCTTTTGTGCGTTCTTTCTTTTACTCATTTACCACTTTTTTCACACCTATCATACAGTCCACTGTTTACATGCGTTACCGCATCATTTTGGTCCTTCGAGCCGGATTTGAATTAGTATTTAAATTAATTAATTCTAAATCTTTAAACGCCATTAAAAATATTAATTTTTTCATTTAATTTCGTCCGGCAGTCCGGCCGAGGCGATCGATAATCCTTGCGCATACGTTTATCGCTCAAAACTCGTGCGCGAAGTTCCAGCCGGTACTTCTCTCTACGTATTTTTATAAAATAGATATTTCAGGGATTTAAGAGCCCAACTCATCGTTTTAATAAGGTTAATAATACGTTCATGTAGCTAATTTAATTTGTATTAAAGCGTTTGAATGCAACCTATATTTTCTGGTAAAGACTTAAAGTTTACATATTTATAGTTGCATTTCACACAGTTTTTCAATTGTTTTAAACAAGAATATTATATTATAAATTAATTTAATATACATCAATTTCTTTCGCCAAAATTGTCAATAATTTAAATTTAGCATGTCGGA
Source organism: Kuschelorhynchus macadamiae (assembly GCA_030620095.1). Lineage (NCBI taxonomy): Eukaryota > Metazoa > Arthropoda > Insecta > Coleoptera > Curculionidae > Kuschelorhynchus > Kuschelorhynchus macadamiae. Next base: position 19,195 of record JAUTXW010005133.1, read on the forward strand.
TAAACTGGCAATACTTAAACTAAAACGAACTACAGCATATAATAGATTAAAGGAGACATATGACGTGGGACTTGAGGTCTCAGAAGATAGTTCCAAAAAATCTACCTTTCTTGCAAGGGTCGAAGGAATTGATAAAGTGTACGACGATTTTCAAACAGTTCATAATCAAATTGTTTCTTTAATATCTGAAGATGAGTTTAGTACATACGACTCATTACGAGTTGCTGCTGATAAGGTGTTCTATGGCGCAAAAGCGATAAAACATGAAATTTTAATAAGTGATTCAAATGCAAATGTCTCTTTAAATAATTCTCTCATAGGTACTACACCTAAATTCACAGCTAGGTTGCCAAAAATAGTTTTACCCATATTTGATGGGGAATTTAAGAAATGGTCAGGTTTTTTTGATCTCTTTAATAGTCTTATACACCAAAACACTGAACTTTCCCAAGTAGAAAAATTTCAATATCTCCTTACGTCATTGGATAAAGAACCATTATCTTTAATTGAGGGTCTTCCAGTAACTGACAATAATTACATAGTAGCTTATGAAATAATTGAAAAAAGATATCAAAATAAAAGATTATTAGCTACTTACCATTATAATGAAATTTCTCAAGTCTTTTCTGTTCAAAGGGGAACTTCTAAAGAACTTAGAAATATTTTAAATATTTTTTCGGAAAATTTAGCCGCCCTTCGTGTTATGCAATTCCCTGTCGATCAGTGGGATTTTCTTTTATTGAATATGCTTCTTCAGAAATTGGACATAGCTACCAGAACTGATTTTGAAATACAAAATACTTCAGACTTTCCGACTTACTTTGAATTAAAATATTTTTTGGAGAATAAATGTAAGGCATTAGAGTCAGTTCAGTTGGCTGTTCCAAACAACAATAATTCAGGGTTTAAAGTTAACAATAAACAGAATAATTCTCATTTAAGTTCTAGAAACACTAAAACCTTTCAAAATAAAAATTCGCTTCCAGCATTCATGACTTCAACTTCGGCTAATCAAAATAATACATCTAACCACAATAACACCCTTAATCATAATAATTTAAAATGCATCATGTGTTCTTCATCACATGCATTATATAGGTGTTTCGCATTTATTTCTAAAACTCCCAAAGAAAGATTTTCTTTTGCAAAACAACATAATTTATGTACGAATTGTCTTGCTTCCCAACATTCTGTTCGGAAATGCATTTCCTCATCTAAATGCAGGGTTTGTGGATTATCTCATCATACATTATTACATGTAGACAAAAATGCGGAGACCGTTTCACCTGTCGAACAACAGTCTTTTACAGATCCAACGTTGCCAAGTTCTTCACAATGTCCGAAAAATTCGGAACCAAATATTAATCTTGCCATTAATGCTATGACGAGTACAGTAACTACTCATCAATCTACCGTCCTTCTCTCCACAGCTGTTGTAGAAGTCAAGGATAGTCGAGACAATTTTCAAAAAATTCGAATCCTTTTCGATACTGCTAGTATGGCCAACTTTATTTCTGAAAAATGTGTGAATAGACTTGGACTATCTCGTATTCGATCTTCAATTCCAATTGAAGGATTAAACGATATGTCAGCTCAATCCAATAGCGGGATAACCCATTGTACTATAAAACCTTGTGGCCAGCTAGATCCTAGGTTTTCTTTTAATGCTATTATTTTACCAAAAATATGTTCGGATCAGCCGAAAATTAATGTCGACCCTTCACAGTGGTCGCCACTTAAAATTGGCAGATAACTCTTTCCATATTCCCGGACCGATCGATATGCTAATTGGTGCGGAATTGGTTCCTTTAGTTTTAGGTTCTGGTCGTGTTTTTGGTCAGCCTGGTCAACCTACTGCTCTAGAGACCATATTTGGCTACATTCTTCAAGGACGTTCAAATAGTGCTGAATTATCTAAATCTCATACAGTCTTATTCAATTGTCATACATCTGTAGATATGAATCTTGACTTGCTACTTAAAAAATTTTGGGAGATTGAACATATCCCTAAAATCTCTTCTTTGTCCTCTGATGACATAAAATGTGAACAGATTTACAAATCTCTTACTTACAGAGACATTTCTGGTCGGTTTTGTGTGCCCTTGCCATTTAAGACCAATGAACCCACATTTGGCGATACATATTCCCAAGCCTATCGTTTCTTCTGCACACTGGAAAAGCGATTATCTAAAAATCCTGAACTTAGACAATCCTACTCGGATTTCATGCAGGATTACTTGGATAGCGGACACATGACTCTTGTCGCAAAGTCCGACTTCAAATCACCTAAAGCATATTACATGCTTCATCATTGTGTCACAAATAATGAGAACCCGAACTCTAAGTTTAGAGTAGTATTCAATGCTAGTTTTCGAGGATCTTGTGGCATTTCTCTTAATGAAACCTTATTAGTTGGACCTAAACTGCAACGTGATATTTCAACTATTCTGTTAGGTTTTCGATATTATGCTTTTGTCTTTACTTGTGATATAAAACAAATGTACAGGCAAATTCGCATTCAATCTCAATTTCGAGATTTTCAAAGGATTCTTTGGCGCTTTTCTTCCGAGGATCCAATTAGTGAGTATCATCTATTGACTGTGACATATGGTGTGTCATCCGCTCCCTATTTGGCTCTGAGAACTATACAAGAGCTTGCCAATCAGGAGGCACTTCGGTTTCCTCTGGCAGCTGCCACGGTGAGAAGAGATATCTATGTTGACGATGCGCTCAGTGGAAATAATGACCTTGAAACAACTTTACAACTCCAAGAAGAGCTAATTCAATTAATGAAATTAGGAGGTTTCGAGCTCAGAAAATGGGCTAGTAATCATCCAGCTATTCTCGCAAATATTCCTTCTTCTGATGTTCAAACATCTATTAGCTTTGATCAGGAAGAACCTTTATTTATTAAGGTCCTTGGATTAAGATGGTGTCCACAAGATGACATATTCTCATACACTTTTAACCCAATAGAGCTACAATGTACTAAGAGAAGTATTCTATCAGAAATTAGTAGAATATTTGATCCCGTAGGATTTATTTCTCCCATTATTTTACTCGCAAAATGTCTTTTGCAAAAATTATGGGCATCGAAGATATCGTGGGACGATACTCCCTCGGATGAAATTGTCCTAACTTGGAATACATATAAGTCTGAATTATATCGTCTTACAGAAATAAAAATTCCTAGACGTGTAATAGTTGATGATCTTCAGCGTATCGAATTGCATGGTTTCTGCGACGCCTCACAAATAGGCTATGCAGGGGTTATATATTTTCGTACCGAGAGCATATCTGGAGTCGTTAAAACTTTTCTTGTCACTGCCAAATATAAAGTCGCCCCTCTAAAAACCATTTCGATTCCTCGTCTAGAACTCTGCGCAGCTGTTCTGTTGGCGGATCTAATCTCATTTGTTAAAGAAGTCTATTCAGAGTTCATCTCCTTTGATGCAATCTATGCTTGGTCTGACTCATCTGTCACTTTAGCCTGGTTAAACGCCAGTCCTCATAAGTGGAAAACCTTTTTTCCGAACAGGGTAAGTCATGTTCAAGACCTAATTGATAAATCTTCCTGGCATTATATTCCGTCGTCGGAAAATCCTAGTGACTGTGCCTCACGAGGGTTAACTCCTGCTCAACTTCTTCAACATTCTCTGTGGTGGTGTGGCCCAGCATTTCTTTCTCAGTCTAAAGCATTCTGGCCTCCGCAGCCTACTGTGGCTTCTTATGAATCCACTGGTGATGAAGAAAAACAAACGGTCTTAATTACTTCCATAAATGAAAGTATTATAAATAATTTGCTTCATGACTTCTCAGCTCTACTAAAAATTCAGAGGATTCTTGCGTATGTTTTTCGATTTTCATCCAAATCTATAAAACATTCTCAGTATATCACACCTCTTGAAATGAATAGGACTCGTTTATGTATCATTCGTCACGTACAACGTGAAATATTCTCAGATATCTTTGATAAAATTCTAAGTAATACCCTCTTGCCCAAATCTTTTCGAAAGCTTGCCCTTTTCATCGATTCAGATGGTTTAATCAGGGTGGGTGGTAGGCTTAGAAATAGCAATTTAGCTTATGATACTAAACATCCTATTCTACTACCCAAATCACATAGACTTACTGATTTAATTATTGAGTGGATCCACAATTCTAACCTTCATCCTGGTTTGAAAACTATGCATTATTTAATTCTTCAGCACTTTTGGATATTATCCCCCAGAAGCGCAATATATCGTTGCCTTTCTCGATGCATACGATGTTTTCGATGCAAACCAAAATCATACAATCCTTATATGGCGGATTTACCTTCTTTACGTGTCTCTCAGATAAAGGCAATCTCTTCAGTCTGCATTGACTTTGCAGGCCCTTTCTCTCTTTTGATGTATCGTCATCGAAATGCTAAAACTTTCAAGGGATATGTATGTATCTTTGTATGTACTGCCACTAAAGCAAGTCATCTGGAAGTTACTTCAGATTTAACATCTGACGGATTTTTAGGGGCCTTTAAGCGTTTTGTAGCCCGCCGTAGCAGATGTTCATTCATTAGCAGTGACCAAGGCACTAATTTCAAGGGTGCCAGTCGGCAGGTCCTGGAATACGCTGCCAATGCAGCTGAACAATTGTCGATTAATTGGAGTTTCAATCCACCAGGAAGTCCTCATTTTAACGGTTTGGCCGAAGCCGGCGTGAAGTCTATGAAAGCGCATTTATACCGAACTACAGGTTCACAAATTTTATCCTTTGAAGAGTTTCACACTCTTGTGACTCAAATCGAGTCTGTGCTAAACTCGCGACCCCTGTGTCCAATAAGTGCAGACCCCAATGACCTACAGCCTCTGACCCCTGGTCATTTTTTAACACTGGAGCCACTTGCTAGTGGTATCTGTGAGCCTGACCTTAGTCACTTAAATATAAATAGACTAAATCGGTGGCAGTTGGTTCAACGATTGCATGCAGACTTCTGGAAGAGGTGGTCCCAAGAATATGTCCACTCTCTTCAAGAAAGGCATAAATGGACTGACGCCGTCCCTCAAATTAAACTTAACTCGCTAGTTTTAATTAAGCACGACTCGAAACCCCCTTTACAGTGGGAATTAGGTAGAGTTACAGAGACTCATCCTGGGAAGGATGGCGTTATTCGAGTCGTAACTATAAAAACGTCTCATGGTCTAATGCAAGGACCTGTGGTAAAGGTTTGCTCTTTACCTGGCAATTAAATTCGCTTGCGCGTTCGCTTTAAGCTATTATATGTTGTATCGTCAATTTACTTTAAAACATTCGTTTTGGTGGGTGGAATGTTAAGGAAACTCCTAATTTCTTATTTATTTCTTTATTATCTACAATTTATTTTAATTGTCAAATTAATTATTACTTATTTTGGGCATAAATGATGCGTATCTTAGTTATTTTATTATCACATCATTTACAGGTATATTTAATTTTATAACTATTCATAACGCACAAATTTGGTATTAACCCTCTTAAGCACTCTAGAAATCGTGCATCTGATTCTACATGCTCGACGAAAAAGGAAGAACTACTCCGACCGGCATTGAGATAGTACGAAAATATGTACGGTACTTGCTTACCAAACTTCTAACAGTTTCGTGAGTTCGGTCTATATTTCCGACAGGAAAACACTTTCCTTCTCTCCAATACTCCAGTACATCGAAGTGACAAGTGAACAAAGAAAAATCCCAGCACCACAAGAGAAGGGCCCTTCGAAGCCGACGAACTGTGCTGTTTAAGGTAAGAGTGCCATTTACCTCTTTTGTGCGTTCTTTCTTTTACTCATTTACCACTTTTTTCACACCTATCATACAGTCCACTGTATGCGAAGTGGTGCGTTACCGCATCACTTCGTTTGCAGGTTTATTCAAGTTTGTAGTATTTGTTTACGGTTTATAATATGGACAATGAGGCAGGACCTTCGGGCATAAAGCGGCCTAATTGCGTCGGACAGTGAACTGGAATGGTACCTACATAATAGTGGTGAAGAAAATCCTGTTCAATTTGAAGACAGTGGCAGCGATTGGTCGGATAATGAGAGCTTTGATACGCAGCCCCTACGTGAACACGACGTGGTTGAGAATAACGACAGAAGTAAATATTTTTATTGCTTTATAACAGTTAAAATATTTAGATGATCAAGATGGTGCTGACGACTCAGATACAGATATGCCACCTGAGCCAATCTTGAAGCCAGTGCCCGGAGTCCCGAACTGGCAAGCTTCGTCTGCAGGGTTGGAAGATATTGTTTTTTTTAAACGTAATGAACTCTTGGGGAATGTACCTGGGAATGAGCCAATAGACTATTTTTTACTGTTGTGGGACAAGACACCACAAGTTTGTAAAATATGTACTTTATCTCTATTCTTTTCTATATTTCAGAATATTTTTTTATGATAGAATGTCTTGTTTTTTTCTTTGAATAAGTTTTTATTTTTTTGTGAAACAGTTGTGATATCGCTGTAAGCTCATTTTACTTAATGTAGTTTTTTCTAATAAATAATACTTTGTAACCGTCCTGTTTAGTCATTTATTGCATCAAATACAGTGTCGCCCAAAGGCGACATTACCACTAGAACGTAAACACAGTCCTGCAGTGCTGCTGTCGCCTATAGGCGACATGTCAATATTGACAAGTAGAGACCGAAAAATATGTTGCTAGTACTCTTTTAATACTACCTCATAGTCAAAACTAGTAGTAGCTACGAAAAAATGGTTCAGCTTCTGGCAAAAGTAATAAGTTATAATGACGCAGCGAACATGTTAAAATCCACCTAGCTCAAGGATTAACTCCTCGGGACAGAGACTAAATTTCATTGCGGAACTAATTGAAATTGCAGATAATCCTTTATTTTTAAATAATATTTTATTGAGTGATGAGAGTCGCTTTCATAACAATGAGATATTTAATCGGCACAACAGCTATTACTGGTCGCAAGAAACCCCTAAGTTGGTAAGGGAAGGCCGTTTTCAGCCAATGTGGGGAATAAATGTTTGGTGTGGTTTATTTAATAAATAATAATAATAATAACGATTATTTGATAAATATACAAAAGTCTTAACAATAAAATTAGCAAACACACGTTAAAAGAATTCTACTGATGATGGGCTCACAGACACAAATCTTCAAAGGCTAAAAACGTGACTAAAACCATTAACTAGACACACACATTTTCACACAAGTGTTACTAAGCACAATAACGGCAGTATTGAAAAATCTATAAAATCCAACATAAACTTAAGTAAAAGCATCTTACATATTTTAAACTAACAAGATTACTACAGATATCCTTTCTCTGCTCAAACATCCAATGTTTTACTCCTTTTCTGAACAGACTAAAAGTGCGACAATCTTTAACCTCTACAGGCAGAGCAGCATAATTGCGCGCTGCAAAAAACTTAACTTATCACTGTCCAAAAGTTTTAACTATATACTTGGATATGCCGACTTATGTCCTGTCTCGTGGTTATGACTTGGATATTCTATCTATTTTTCCTTGAAAAGTGTACTTCAGAATATTTAAACAGAAAATTTGATGGACATTGAGCAACCGAGTCTCTTGGAAAAGCGTGGATGAAGGGTATGTTTTGGTTTGCCATAAATTATTTTTATAAACCATTATTACTTTCAGCTACTCCACCCCAACCCAGTATGCTGTATGAAATATGGGATTGTACAAGTGAGAAATAGAGAACTCTTAGCTGATCAGTGGTTAAAATATTCTGGAGGTAGGTAAATTTTGGTAAAAGACCCTTAGTTTTTTGTTTATGTTTTTTATTTGTAGATTCCATTTAAGATGACGATCAATAATGATATCCAGGTAATCTGTGGATTTTGCCTTGAGTATTTCACACCGATTATTTATCTTTAATTTATTAAAATTAGGTAAATGAATTTTGTAAGCTGCAAACGGAAGTTATTTAGTTGTGTCATAGTTTAATGTCAATTTATTTAACATAAACCATTTATTTATAGCACCAAAATTCTCTTCTACAGCCCTCTTTAAATTCTGCCACTTACTAGAACGATAAAATATAACTGTATCTTGAGCAAGTATTTTTCCCCTAGAGTTTATTTTTAATAAATCATTAATATAAATAGTAAAAAGTAAAGGTCCCAATACACTATCTTCAGACACCCCATAATCCACGGTTTGAACACTACTAATTTCATCTTGTGACACACTGTACCCTGTCTGTTAAATAGCTCTTTAACAAATTCAAAAATTTCACCCCCCTTAGTCCGTTTTCCTCCAACTTTTGTAGCAGAATTTATGAGATACTGTATCAAAGGCTTTAGACAGATCCACGAAGATGCATAAGCTCTTGTCAGTGGAATCCAAAGCTTCATAAATATGCGATGTTAATATTTGCATTGCATCCTGCGTAGACCTACCCTCTCTGAAGCCAAATTGAGATTCAGAAATAATCTTATATTTATCAAGAAATTTAACAATTATGTGTTTAAGCAGCTTTTCTAATATTTTTGAGAAAATTGACGGCAATAAAATAGATCGGTAATTCACATTTTTTCCATTTCTCCACTTTTATACAATGGCTTTATCACTCCAATTTTTAAACAATCAGGAAAACCACACCTGGCAAAACATAGATTTACTAAAAATGTTAATGGTACCAATATCTCGCAAGCAATGTTTTTTATAGAATGGTCGTTTGATCGGCCTACATTTTTACCAAGGCACGAGAGATACCTACATTTTCTACCAAATGATCTCCCAGAACTCTTAGATGAGATCCCGTTGAACGAACTTGCCTTAATGTGGTGGCAGCAGGTTGGTTCAGCCCCACTCTTTTTCACCGTGAAGATACGTGTTATCTCAATGAAATCTTCCTAGAATGCTGGATTGGAAGAAAGAGTACGAATCATTTGCCATCTTGGTCCTCAGATGTTTCGCCTCTATATTTCTTTTTGTGGGGATACCTAAAAGGTATTGTTTATACCACACCACATATCGATGTTCAAGATATACAAAACAGAATTCTAGTTGCTTACCAAACTGTTATCCCTGCTATGATCAATGTAGCATGCACAAGAAAACTTAGAAAAATATTTGCTTGTTGTATTAACAATGGTGGCAATTTGAGCATTTGTTGAAATAATATTAATGGTTTCTCAGTTATTTTTAATTTTGATTATTTTTGTGTAGTCGTTTTGTTAGTTGCAATAATAAATGAAATTTTAACTAAAAGTAAGCTATGTATAGTAGAATTATTTCGGATATACAGTGACGTAACGACAGCACGCTAAATATCCTTTTTTAGCTAGAAATACAACAAAGAGCTGTATGAATTTCTTGAATATTGAAAATGCGTTCCCAAAAAGTTGGATATTTAATTTAAGTAAAGATTTACTAAAATCAAACAAAGGATCAAAGAAGTATCATTAACAGGGATAAAAGGACATTCTAAAACATTTTAAATGCAATATAAGTTAATTTTAGAAAGAAATAATGTAACAATAAAAAATTAGTGTGGAGCAAAACTCTTAAAACTAGTAACTAAAAACTATAAAAATATTTTTAAATAAAATATTAAACGATATAAATTAAAGATCGTCAATGTCAGCAAACAGATCGTCTATCTCATCTTCGTCATTCGAATCGGTAACGATGACGAGGTTTATATCTGAAGTATCGCATACTCTGACTACTCCCAAACTTCTAGAATCTCTTTTTGGGTGTGCCGAATGTAGTTCTGCCAATGATCAGCGCTTACTTCGAAGAACTTTCCCCACGTTGCCAAAACAAGCAAAAAGATATTGGTCTTATTTTCTTTTGCACTCTTGACCAAACCATTTCGATGGGGTTATATTGACAATGGTATAATGGGAGGCGGAGAACCATATGACCAGAAGGTTTTACACATTCGTCAAGAAAATATATTTTTTTCTGTACTTCGATTTGGTTCTTCTTTGCTGCCCTTGGAAAGGCAATATTTTTTTTCGGAAAGCCATAAAATTAAATTTTTTTGGTCCAGTATTTTCGGGGTATGTCTTCTACTAGCCCAGAGTGGTATAGTCGAATGCGGTCTTATCGTGCGGGTCCAAAGGTTACCAAGATTATGAATCAAATCGATGGACTATTTACAAATATACAAGGAAAAAGACAATAGTTTTTTTTATTATATTACGCAATATTATTAAGATAGCCACTTAATATTATTTTATATATTAAATGCCGAAGGACTAAATAAGAAAATTCGCTAAATGTGTATATGTAGTAGACTAATATAATTCTTCAGAAACTTTTTAATATTATAGACTAAAAAATATCATCATCACTTAAAAAGTCATCATCTTCTGAGTCGTCCTCAAATGGCGCAATGATCATTGGTGCTATTTCGACATCTAGAAGTCGTTCTCGATTCCACCAATCCTATATTAAATTCTCCGTATGTTCCACAGATTTCTTCCAGTACTCCAGCGTAATATATTTTCACGAATCTTGCCAAACAATTTGCACTTCATCTGATGTAAGACCATCGTTCACGTGTTTTTCGTAATATAATTTTGCAAAAGCCCATATTAATTTTATTGCGCCAGTGGGCAATGGCATGGCGGCAGTCGTAAAGCCTCATGTCCATTTTGCCGTAATATTTCATCTACGGAATATATTGTTGGTTTTTTAATAGATTTTGCCATTAAAAGAAGTTCTAGTTTCAGCATATTCAGGATGAAGTAGGTTGTTTGTTTAAGATTCTTGAACGATAAGATGCATTGTCCAGAATGATTAAAGATGGAGCATCTAAATTTGGAATCAGTTGTTCTTTTAACCACTTTTCAAACAGTTCACAGTTCCTTTTATCATGGTAGTCCATACTTTTGGATGTTGAAGAAAACAGTAAACTTGCACCTGGGAGAAATCCTCTTGAAGAACCTGCATGCAAAATGATGAACCGTTTTCCCGTTCCACATCCCTTTTTTCTCTTGACACTTTTTACAGACTCGTCCTGCCAAGATTTCTAACCACTTCTATTAGAAAATATCCAAGTCTGGTCTAAAAATACCACTTTTCTAAATTTTGAATGAATTAACATTTTCATCGTATTTCTTTAAAAACTGGATTCGCTGACTTGCTATATGTGGCAACTCGCATAAAAATCTTCGATTATAGTCCTTTTTATATCGAAAACCCAACATTTTTATTAATTTTGACAACGATTTTAGTCCAATTTCCAATATGCCTCTATTTTTAAAGCTTCTTTTAAAACTTGAAGGGTTATATTAGTTTTTGATGTGTATACGTCGTAAATTGCATTACGAACATCCATTTTTACATTGTCACTTAAGTCTTCTGTCGTTGGCTTTTTTTCGAGTAAATTTCTTAATCTTCTTCGGTAGTAAATTATGCTTTTTCTCATGCACAATTTTCTGCACAGTCATTATACCGATTCCCAGAGCTTTTGCTACTGTCTCTTGGATATTGGCCGGTGAACTTTCATTTTCGTAATATTTTATTAATAATCATTTTTTTCGCTTGTGGATGCAAAAAACCCGAAAATTGTTTTCTATTACTCATTTTGTCACTGACTTGTCAATCTGACTTTGAATTGACATCGCTCAAAGATTTGCAACTGCTGGTATTTATATGTTTATCCTCTTTTTTCATATGAAAATATCATCTAATTGATCTTCCGGATTCTAGGCGGAGGATATGATTACACGTATTTAAAGAAAAACATGCGTTGTCCATGATAGTTAATGATTTGGGCGGCAAATTAGGAACAATTTGATATTTAAACAATTTTTCGAAACTTTGACCGGTTCATACTATCGTGGTAGTCCCCACTTTTTGTCCCGCTTTTAAAAACTAAACTAGCTCCCTTGATAAACCCTCAAAAACATATCATTGCCGGTTCATCTTGTGGTTTAACGTGTCTCTGTTTACGGTGTTCCGACATAATCTGGGCAACACATTACTACTAGGCTTAATTCAACTCCTTTGTAAAGACACACCCTGTACACGACAAACACTTGAACAAAACCGGTCGATCGAAAAACGGATTTCGCCTAAGGTGGTTACAACAAAAGAGTCAGTTATGTAATGTAAAATTATATGTACTGAGGCCTTTTAAGATCAGGGGTCAAACAGGTCGAAGTCCGTAGTGTAAGGCGGTAAAAAATGTGCGAGGAAACTAGACAAAATGTACCATTTTAATCATTGATTTCAACACTCAGGAAAGACATTTTTGCGTTGTGATAGGCTGTAGGCAGTTCATTATTTAAAAAATAAATACTAATGTGGAGAAGTTGCTCAATAAATAATAAATAATTTGAGTAAGTTGACAAAGTCAAGAGCAGTAGTTGGCAAAGCCACCAAAACACTGATTTCGTTATATTTCTCAATGTATCATCAGTAGCAAAATTGAAAGTATAAAATTTGCTACCTAATATGGGGAGTTCTCATAACGTAAAGCTTTTTTTTGGTTTAGTCATAAGTTGAATTAGTTTTGCAGTCACCAAGCTTTCGATATACCCCTGCTTTTAATAGCCTTTTTTTTATTTATTCACAAATATTAAATTCTTACTTCGGAAAATACAAAATCTATAAAATATAATTATTTTTATCTACGATGTACACAATAAGACTTTATTTCCTGACTATTTGTTTCGATTTATAATATAAAGAATATTATTAAAGCAAAAATAATAAATTGAGTCAATCAACCTAAGTTTTTACAGACACATAGCAGTTGTACAAGTACTTTCATCTAGTGGGGGCTCCTCACTACGCCAATCGTAAGAGAAAAGGGTAATTTTTTACTACAGCTTTTTCTCGTCAATTTTTGTGATTTTTGCCACTTGGTAGAAGATTTCGGGGCGCTGATCACGAATCCGAAGTTAAATCGATTCGGCAACTTCTCATTTCCGAGTTATCTTTCTTCAAAGTCTCAAATTTCACTTTTTATTGGATTTCAATTCTTTCTTTATGAAATATTCTCTCTTTTAGGATAAATTGAATGGACGTGCTATTGAACTGTGTAATTATTAGAAAATATCTATTTTATTGTGGTTTTATGAAAACCCACAATATTATAGCAACCAATTCAAAATGTATCTATCTCTCTAATCCCCAGGGCCTCTGCCTAATGTTAGACTTCCGCCAGTGATGCACTTCGCTGTTGGTTAATGTTAATATCGCCGTTCGTATTAGGGCAAGGGCTTTATTGATGATGCCTACGCCTCCTAACTTGGTGCTAACCCGGTACTATTTCACTTAGTCCCTCCGCGCCAGGGGCGTGCAGTCCATGGAAGCAAGGAAAGCAGTGCTTCCCAAAAAAAAAATTACAAAACATCTTCTAAAATGTAATTTTTAAAATAGGAAACCATTAATTTAGTTTATATTAAAAATGCTAAAATATTATCTTAATTATCAAGCCCATAATAAATGCGGCCTTGACTCCGACCGAGCCACAATAGAAATCGAATAGAACCTATGCGGGCCGCTAGCTTCTCTGCAGCCAAGTCCTGTATGCTTGATTACCTGTGAATCGAGCCAGAGGTTATTGAACTTTCCACCGGCTGTTTCTTCAAATAGAGGAAATTTTCAAAATTTACTTAGTTTAATGGCTAAATATGATAATTGCTTAAAAAATCATTTAGAGCAGTCTAGCGTTTTTCGCGGAACCTCGAATCGAATCCAGAATGATTTCATTTCCGCTGTGGCAACCATTATTCTAAAAAGAAATAAGCAGCAGATTGGCGAGACGAGGTTCATTGCTATTGTTCTGGACGAAACAACTGAAATCACTAATTTTAGCCAATTATCTATAGTTATACGCTACGTTAAAACAGACGGAAGTATTCAAGAGCGATTTTTAGGTTTTAAGACTGGGTCCGAAAATCGTACAGCAGATGCATTATTTTTAGCAGTTTATAACGTTACTAAAGAAATTAATGCAGAGAAAAAATTAGTTGCTTAAAGCTATGATGGAGCTGCAGTGATGGCAGGACAATTAGGGGGTCTGCAAGCTAAAGTTCGCGAAACTTTCCCAAGTGCTGTGTTTGTCCATTGTTTTGCTCACAAATTAAGTTTAAGTGGCATGGCTGCTTTTTTTTCCAAGTCAACAAAACGTACACAAGCCTTGGACTCCATTGTCCACAAACGATTGCCCAAAGTAGCTCCTACTAGGTGGAACTATAAAGGAAGACTTGTGTTAACAGTATCTGAAAATCGTGAATCACTGATTTAACTATTTGAGAATATAATAGAAAATAATGAAACGTGAGACTCAAAAACAATAAATAGCTCGAGGGGGTTTTAAGACTATATGAAACAAGAATTTCCTTTTAATTATTTATTGAACATCATTTCAGAAATATTTCCATTCTCGGACAATGTTTTTAATATATTACAAACTAAAACAAATGAAATTGCTTTCTGCCTAAAAAAAGTGGATGATTTTAAGTCCATGTTAAGCCAAAAAAGAGATGACTGACCTATTTTGGGAGAAAACGATGACGTTAAATGTAGAGCCACAAGCCAAGGGTCTTCGAACAGACAAGATCGGAGATGTTCAAACATCATACAGACGCCTCTTTTATGAAATAAGCGATCAAATTCAGCAATAAATAAACTATAAATTTAACGGTTTAAATGATTCTAAATTCCTCGAGCTCTGTAATTTTGATTCATTCAAAGGAAAAACTTTTCCAGAAGATGCGTTTAAATCTCTTCTTTTCCATTATGGCATGTTCTTCGACCGAGTGTTACTGCAATCTGAACTAAAAGTGATTTACGAAACTGATGACATTAGCGAAAAAAATAACGCTAAGGAACTAATGCAATTTTTAAAAGACAAGGAGCTGGAAGATGCCTAAACCGAAGTGTTGAAATTGTGTGAATTGGTATTGACAATACCTGCCACAAGTTCATCAGTAGAACGCAATTTTTTAACACTTAAACGCATAAAAAATTGCGTGAGAAATTCAACGGGGCAGGAGAGACTTTCGCATACATCGCTGTTGTCCATTGCAAATAATCTTCTCCAAAATATGTCGAAGCATCGACGTTTTTTTGATGACGTCATTGACGAATTTGCAAAAAATGATCGAAGAATCGAATTACATTACAAATAGGTAAGTTTCTAAAAATTGCTTGCCTTTCTTTCTTTCTTAGGGGGGTACTGCGTCACAAACATAATCGCCGGGGCGAAAATTTTTGGCAGGTAAATAAAATGAGGTAGGCGTCATTTTTGAGGTACCTTCTATATATTTATTATTTTGCCAAAAAAAATTGTTTTTCCGGCTCTTTGGAGTTTTCTTTCGTTTAGGTTACTGACTAACCCAAGCTTAAAAAATAAGATTAGATTTCAACACGAATTAGAAGTTTAAAATATGTCAAATGTGATTTTCAGAATTCCTAAGCTGCATTTACCTTTAGCGACTTTAAAAATAGTTACAAAACGCACATATATGTTACATTTATTCACAAATAAAATATATTATAAAATTTTTATTTTATTAAACAATTACACTGGCCAACAAGACTTTTCTAACACAGGCCAGCTCATTATTTTCACAATAGAAATACCCTCCCAATAATAAAAAAAATATTCGGACAGCCCTAATATGTACCATTTTTTAATAGCCTAATTAGAACCTGTTATATTGGCAGGTAAACAATTTTATTTTGGGGCGGCTAAAATGGGTCCATTTTACAACGGAAAAATTACCTCGACTGGGTTGTTTACAACACTAGACATAAAATAAACGTTAAACATCACTCTTCTGTTGAGTTTCGAATTGGGTGGTTCTCTGTGTATCGATAAGCAAGTGTATGTGAAGACGAGAATGTCGAGTCAAACGCGCCGAAATTGCAAAATTTCTCCTGACAAACTTTGTTATATTTGTGGAGAATTTCTGGTGAAATCACAAGTCAGGCCTTTTTTCGAAAATATAAAAAAGTCTTCTTTAAATATTTTGGTGTGCTAATTGGAAATCAAGATAAGCGGTGAGCTCCCCATGTATGCTGTGCTAGTTATAGTGTATCACTGGTGCAGTGGATGAAGGAAAAGAGAAAAGTAGTATGCCTTTTGCAGTTCCAATGGTATGGCGAGAACCCACCAATCATTCTGACGATTGTTATTTTTGCCTGACAAAGACTGAAGGTTATTCCAAAAATGGAAAGCACAATATAGAATATCCAAATTTGCAATATGCCATACGACCTGTTCCTCATAATACAAATTTGCCAGTGCCGATTGCCCCTTTAAATTGGCAAGCTATTGATTTGGGAGTTAATGGAGATCACGCAGCTTAGAAGAACAGTGCACCGATCCCACTTTTACCACAGGTCCCAGTTTCGGAGAGCCACATTTGATTGTTCAAAGTAAATTAAATGATTTAGTACGTGATTTGGGGTTATCCAAGCAACAGTCGGAACTGGGTTTCCGTCTTAAGGAATGAAACCTATTGGCCAAAGAAACAAAAATTACGAATTTCAGAAAAAGAAATGCTATGTTTTTTGAATTCTACACTATGGAAAATTCGTTGTGCGCGTGTACTGATATAGATAGTTTAATGCAGGAACTTGATATTGAACATTCTCCACGTGAGTGGTGCTTATTCATAGACTTATCTAAATATAGCTTAAAAAGCTGTGTTATTGCAATATGGAGATTTAAAACCCTCTATACCAGTTGCCCATTCAGTTGCAATGAAAGAAAATTATGAAAATATGCGCACGATTTTGGATAAAATAACCTACAACGGGTATAAATGGCAGATATGTGGGGACTTAAAAGTTATAGCGATTTCAGTGGGACTTCAGGGGAGATTTACAAAATATTTCTGTTTTCTTTGTTTATGGGACAGTCGTGCATTATATAACAAAAATTTGGCCAGAAAGAAGCGAATTTCAACCGGGATCTCAAAATGTTAAATTTATGCTTCTTGTCCTTTTGCCTCCTCTTCACATTAAACTTGGGCAGATGAAAAACTTTGTGAAGGCTTTGAATAAAGATGTTGATGGATTTAAGTGATGCCAAATTAAAAGAAGGCATTTTTATTGGGCCACAAATCAGAAAATTGCTGGACGATATCAATTTTACGGAAAAGCTTACCAGGCAGGAACTCAGAGAATGGAATTCATTTGTTAATGTAGTAAGAGGATTTTTAGACAACAATATGGATGAAAATTATGAACAATTAGTTAAGGAACTATTAGATGCCTATAAAGCGCTTGGTGCCGGAATGTCATTAAAATTCACTTCACAATTCCATTCACAAAGCTAAACCACAACAACTACAGAACCTTTAGTAAAAAATTATGTCAAATAAAAAAGTTTTAATAAAAAAATGGTTTTATTCATCGTAGCAACTCTAGCTGATGGATGTAGATAAACTTCTTGGTAAATCCCTTTTGAAATCTCGATGTTACGTAACTAAAACAAAAAATCGGTGTAAAAGGTTTTTTAACGAGTGAACATAGTACTTATCCAAAACAATGTTTTGTAAGGTTAGTTAAGTTTTATATTTTAAAACATAACGGGTTACTGCAATTGCCATATTCTAAATTACACCAGAGCCAAACATAATTTGCCTTTTGTGAAAATAAGTTAATGTAATATTTCATGAAACATTTTTATAAGCATTCAATAAGACTATACCTTATAAATTATTCCGAAAAAGCAACACGTTTATTCAGTTTATTATCTTTAAGTTTAGAGTTATTATACCCTCTCAGAAATAGTTATATTTATATATTTTGTCAATATGTATAAGTGCATACCTGTGTACAGCTTAGTCCTATTTGCCTTCAAGAGTACAAAATTGCAGATTCCCCAGGGTAGAATATTTTAAACAAAATCGCAACACTACTCGTTAAAAAAGTATTTTTTTGATAAACCTGCAGTCTATAAACCAAACAACCTTTTATATATGTTGCCCATATGATAATCTGTCGTTTCTGTTGAATTATATTTCCGAATGTCGCCAACATAACGCCACAATTGAAAACATCCGATGTCTGCCGTCCAATCGCTTGGATGCGTGGGGTTAGATAAAATATAAACATAATAAAAAATAAATAATTTTGTTCTGAAGATTTTAACACGTGACGCTGTTAGTATTTTTACACAAGTTTTATTCTTAAAATCTGAACAATGTTGTAGTTTAGTAATGCAGAGCGAATATTAGCCTTTCTAGCATTGCTTTGTGCACAAAATATGTACAATTTTTGTTAAAAAACGCTACCCAAATGAAGGCATCTATTTTGAATACTCCTGTATGTATTTTCTGCACAATTTCATAACATCAATGCACAATTTTTTCTGAATACATTATTGGGAGATAATGAACAGCGATTTTTTACCGTGTAGCACTCAAAAACTTCAACAGTTAGAAAACGAAGACTATAATAACAACAAAGAACAGATCGAAGTAAATGATGAGACATAAGAAGCAATGGAGGGTAAGTAGATTCGATTATTTTAAAAGATGAACAGAAATTTAATTCTATTTTTTTTAGAAGTTCCAATAGAGAAAAAGAAAAACGAAACTAGGAACAAACATATGCTATACCCGCCGTGCAAGAAGGAGAAATGTAGTAATAAGTCGCAGTTAAATTGGTTAGAACGAAAATCATTTGTCCTACACTCCGTATCCAGAAGTACTATAAAGAGAAGGACCTCAAAACCGAATGGGACTGACGAATATCAAAGAAAAAAATAAATTTCATTACTTCCTGAAAAACAACGAAGGCGAGAAACAAACAGTTTGCAAAGTGTTTTTTTAACAACCCTCGGATATAACAGTAAAAACGAATGGGTTGTTCAAGGATTGTTAAAACAGAGCGCATTTCAAGCTGCCCTTCAACCACAGCCAAATCAAAAAGGAATGTAAAAGTAAAATAGCTTCTGATAGTATTGAAGAACACATTGAAAGTTTCAGTCCCACAATTTCACATTACCGCCGTGAACATGCGCCCAATCGTAGGTACCTTACAATTGAAATGATGTACAGAAATTATGCAAGATATGGAAAATTCACATAAACAGAGCTGAAAATTCTCGAAATTTGTACCGCCTTGATAGTCAAAATATAGACATTCCCCAACACGCTAAAAGTCTCTGCTGACTTGCAGAAGGTTATCATGTTGCCTCGGCTAGAAATATTTAAAAAAGCTGTATTTACCCAGAGAATAAGCAAATTCAACGAAAGCTTTGTTCCATTGGGTAAATTAAAAGAACAGAAACCTTTCTCCTGCCTATGGCATGAAGAAATAGCTGGACGAGCCAAAAAAGAGATTACTAGTACATTACATGCTTTCTCTTTACACCATAAAGATGTTGAACATTTCACGGTCTGGGTAGGTAACTGTGCTGGACAAAATAAAATCTGGGCCCCGTTCAGTTTTCTCGTATTTATCGTTAATTCAGATGTGGTCGAAGCTAGGGACATAACAATCAAATACTTTGAACCAGGACACACATTCATGTCCGCAGATAGCTTCCATCACCAGGTGGAATTAGCTCTTAAACGATAAAAAAAACTATTTTGACGATTTTATCGGAGCAGTAAAGAAAGCAAATTCGGAAAAAAACTACTGTAAAGGAAATGAAATATTCTGATTTTTATAAATAGGAAGATTTATCATCAAAAATTAAAATTAAACTTATGGAAAATCGCCCTTATTTATCCAACATAATAGCTGAACGAGGTAATAACTCTTTAAGGTATAAAACAGCAGATGACGAACAAGTTTATGAAATGGACTTGGAAAATTTTAAAAAACGAGCTTAAAATGCCAAAACAAAATGAATCATCTTGTGGAATATCAAAAGAAAAAAAAGACAATATTATAAAAAACCTCGAGGCCGTAATGCTGGCAAATCGAATGCATTTTTGGAATAATCTAAATGTTAAGAAATAATTTATATTTAAAGTAAAATTTTTATAATCAATAATGATTAAATTTTTTAATATTTTTAATAGTAAAAAATATTTTTTTATGTTTTTGTCCTTAAATTATGTTTTAAATTTTAATTTTACATGTTTACAAGTTTTGTTAACTACGTTCGTAATAAATTACTTAATCAACCATGTGCCTTTTTCTCACTTCTTCCAAGTAAAAACCCAGTATTTGCAATTCTTAAACAAAAACACAGTATCTGCTAGGTTTTCAGTATTTACTGTGATTTTTCTTAGTATTTACCTGTTCAAAAACTACTATAAAATCCAGTATCTGCCACTACTAAATAGTATATATCAAAAATATTTCCATTCCAACCTTAAAACATCAAATTTTTAGTGCTTTATTTGTTACAAAAAGATATTTGTACTTAGACCTAGCAACAAAGTTTTTGGAGAGGTTTAAACATTCTAAGCCAATTTTCTCAGAATCACATTGACGGCATATGCTGTGGTCAGGGCCGGCCTTGGGGGGTCCAGCGCCTGCGTGCAGGATATTTTTTCTGGCCCTTAGATAATTTTTAAATGTAAAAAATATACAGTATGTACTCAACACCATATGAATTTTATTCGTATAGAATAAAAAGGGTTTGTGCGAGTGATGAAAACTCCTATTAAAAAAAAATATAATATGTACATACATATACTTACATGTATAAAAATTAAAAGCAACATTACGAAAAAACAACAGAAAAATTTAAAAAACATACGTCTGGCTTTTAGACAAGCAAACTCGTTTATCATTTCGTTGTGATCTGTGGCTTCACAAATTTGATTTTTAATCGATATTATGGCTAAATCTGACAACCGTACTTGGCTCATGGATGTTCTTAGATAATTTTTAGTATTCGAAAAACTTCTTTTCCCTGATGCTACTGATATAGGTAAGGTTAGAAATATTCTAAGGCCCATAAGTAGGTTTGGAAACAAAGCACTTTGGTTATTCTTTGTAATGATATTCAAAATGTCTAGAGGCGAGTCAACAGCTGTATTAGAATTGGGATTTAAAATTTTGTAAGACATAATTTTGTTATATAAGTCAATTCCGTCAATATCTTTGCATGTATTATCATCATTTCGCAAAGCTATATTCAAATCCATGCATGATTGCCTTATTGCTTCTGAGTCTTAAGTTATGAAAGTCCACATTTATTTATACCCTCAAATCGTTTTTGTAAAGATTGAATGGTTGTGTCCAGGAGTTGATAATAGAAATTTATTTTAAATTGTTGCTTAAGACTCAAAACACTTTCATCTGTGGTTTCATAGGAAAATTGACGCTTGGTTTTTTTTGACGCGTTAAGGGAAATGTTTTCTCTACTTCGTTCTTTTCGGCTTCTGACGTAGCTTCATCGATGAATGATTCAAATTCTTCATCGGATCGCTTTTGAGTAAAATAATTAATGCTTAAGACTCAAAACACTTTCATCTGTGGTTTCATAGGAAAATTGGCGCTTGGTTTTTTTTGACGCGTTAAGGGAAATGTTTTCTCTACTTCGTTCTTTTCGGCTTCTGACGTAGCTTCATCGATGAATGATTCAAATTCTTCATCGGATCGCTTTTGAGTAAAATAATTAATAAAGTTTTTATTCCTTTATGACATTCGGTTAAATTCACATTTTGGTCTTGGAGCATCTCACTAACTATATTAGATTTTCTTAGGACGGCAGTGTAAGACATCATCTGTAAGTTCGCAGGGCATTTTTTCCTCCATATTATTTTTTATTAAATTTTCCCAACAAATACAAATATTTTTTATATATATTTTGCTTATTTATAATATTTTGTTTATTTCTAGATACCACCAAAACTATTTGAGGTAGTTATGTTTTTCAGAGATATTATTTTTTAATAGAACATCATGTATATTACACGTCTATCAAATCGGTTTCTTCTTACTGATTATAAGTGCTCTAAGTTTAATAATTACGAAATTGTAGTGGCGGATTCATGGTTTAAAACTATTTTTTGGGTTTTTCCGCCTTAGAAAATTGGAAAAAAATAAAAAATAAAATATAATTTTCCTATAAATTGAACAGATAGTCTTAAGTTCTGGGTCCACTATGAAGGTACCCTAGGAACGACACTGAAAAATGTTTGTTTTCTGGACGTTTCGAGGGAAAGTCTAGCCCCGTCTTCAGCAAACCTACAAATAAAATACTAAAAGCAGAATATGTCTTATGTTTCGTATCAGAAATATAACCAGAATGGCTAATCTCTGACAAAATGTAAATGAATGTCAATTTAAAGGTGTTATTTTTAATTGTTAGAATAAGGTGCGAAAGGTGTACCTAGAGTATGTTCATTTTAATTTATTGTATTTTGAGGTGTCCTTTTTTTACTTCAGTATTTAGCAAATTTAACCAAGTGTTATTAAAACTAACGGAACAAGATGCTACACAATTATCTTTATTTAATAATATTAAGGCACTTTCTGTTATTTTACGTTTTTTGGAACATAGTTCTTTTGATAAAATACTAGAAACATTCCAATTAATTTTATGATTGTTATCTAGTGCATGTTGGCAAATGTTTGATTTTTGAAATTCCCTATTTTTTATGTATGTTTGGTGTTCTTTAATTCTTTTGGCTAATGGCCATTTTGTCAGAAATTAGCCATTCTGGTTATATTTCTGATACGAAACATAAGACATATTCTGCTTTTAGTATTTTATTTGTAGATTTGCTGAAGACGGGGGTAGACTTTCCCTCAAAACGTCCAGAAAACAAACATTTTTCAGTGTCGTTCCTCGGGTACCCTCATAGTGGACCCAGAACTTAAGACTGTCTATTCAATTTATAGGGTAATTATATTTTATTTTTTATTTTCTTCCAATTTTCTAAGGCGGAAAAACCCAAAAAATAGTTTTAAACTAAGTTTAATACCTTTGTCTCTAAAGAGTCCTGAGAAATTTGAGACAAACCCTGCCATAAGACCCAACGAATTTCTATTGAGTCCGCTATGTAGAAGAAAAACGTTCCCCATCCCTCTCCAACACATAAGCAGGGTTTTTCTCCATTTTCCCGGATATCTTTAAATATGATGGTATCAAACATTATATTGATAAACATTTTTATATTTCATTTTTAAAAAAAATGTATGTTCTATCTACTACACATTGTTGAGACATCCTGTAAAGAAAAATACTAATTATCAATAAATTACGTGATAAACCCTGTAACTTTTATATATATTTAAATTAATTAATCGTTATGGTTTGGCGTTTGATGTAAAAAGTTTAAAGTAAGTCTAAAAAATAGCAAAACAGATTATATATGGTGGCACTCAACTGTTGACAATCATCAGTGGCGTAACCACATATTAACAACCAATTGTACCATTGCCTTACTCATAATTGGAAGGAGGGATATGGGCCTGTAGTTAGAGGGGAGAGTTTTGGACCCCTTTGTGGGAACAGGCTGTACACGAGCAGATTTCCAGCTTTTAGGAAAAATGCCCTTGTCATAGCTCATTTGGAATAACCTGGAGGATAGGAGCCAATTCAGAAGGGCACTTTTTTAGTACTATGGTCGGAATACCATCAAGACCGGAGGACTTTTTGGTATTAAGTATTTTGAGAATTTGTCGTATCTTTTTAACGTTGAAGGTAATTTCATGCATATTATATGACAAAGCTGGTACTGATGCAAGGGGGAAACGAAGAGGATGGATTAAAATAGAATTGGCGGCAAATGGTTTTGCAAAAATGTCAGCTTTTGCTTTAGACGTGGAGACAATTTCACCACCAGAAGTTAGGGGTGGAAAGGAGCTTTTGCAGAAGTTTTGATTGATATTTTTGGCAAACGACCAAAAGGATTCACTCCCATTTTGGCAAATGGACTTTACAGCACTTCAACGTTATTCTCGCAACACCTCGCGCCAGACCTGTGCTGGGGCTTCTATCTACGACCGGGCCTGGGCCCACATAGCCTCATCCTTAATCCAGAACTGAATAATACAATATTGCAGCATTTTCTGCTCTAACCCTTGTAATGTCAACTACCGACACTTGTTTTCTTTTATTAGGTTTAAAAGTATGATAACAGAATGTTTGATACCTTACAATATACCTTAATATTATACTTACAATTACAGGCCTAGATGTACGAATTTAAATTACAGGTACATTTAGAACTTAAAATAATGGGAAAATAGATCCTCTAAAGAAATATTTTTATAACATTGGTTATTCAAAACATAAATTTCACGAATTATCCTATGAATTGCTCTGACAGCAGATATAAAATCTGCCTGCTGAGTGTTTTTTGTATGAAAGTTCTAGTTTCATTACTGTAAAGCAGCCATGTCAAACATGAGGCCTAGTGAGCATTTTTCTGCGGCCCAAATCAGTTTTGAAAACAACCAGATAATGCGGCCCGCGAAGAAGTTGAAAACCGTTTTTGAAAGCGCGCGCCGCTGCAACAATGATTGGCATAATAAAATGTACAATTGTACATAGTGCCATCTATGTTTAGGAGGATGAACTGCACATATTCAACCTAGAACCTAAAGCCAAACGTTATCTGGCTTGTTCCATGAAATTCCATCGCGCAAAACTCGCTATTGACGCTATTTGAACATTCTGGAAAGAACTCGAGAAATCACAATCCGAATATAAGCCGTGTTTGATTGAGTTCAGTCGTTCAGTTTTTAGTCAGTTGTTATAGAGTTTCGAGTTAAGTTGCGCACTTATTGTTACAACACTTAACAGTACTTATTATAATTTATTTCTGATACAGTTTTTAACATGTCTCTTTCAAGACAAAGTGGAAGTAATAGGAAACTTGTAGATGAGCATCGTATCTTTCAAGAAAAGTGGGAATTAGAGTTTTTTTGCTGTGCAGTGAAAGAAAAAATTATTTGTTTGATTTGTAATAGTACAGTCGGTGTCCCAAAATTATATAATATAAAACGTATACAGGCATGGTCAGAAACGAAAAGTTAAATAAGTTAAAATCACGGTTGAAAGATCAGCAGCTTATGTTTACACGTCCAAAGCAAGAAAATGAATCTGTCCTTCAAGCGAGATTCGTACTGTCGGAGTTGACCGCGAAACACTCAAAACCATTAGTTGAAGGTGAATTTATAAAAGAGTGACTTGCAAAGGTTTCGGAAATTGTAAGTTCCGGGAGCGTGAAGGCATTTCAAAAGATATCCTTGTCCCAGAATACTGTCGCTGAAAAAGTTACTGAGTTGGCTGCCAATATAAGTGATCAGATAAAAATAAAATCAGACTCTTTCAATGCATTTTCTATTGCCTGTAACGAAAGTAACGATGTGTGTGATGTGGCGCAACTTGCTGTTTTTCTTCGTGCGGTTGATTCAGATATCAGTGTGTATGAAGAATTACTGGAATTAGTTCCATTGCATGATACAACAACTGGGAAGGATATTTTTAATGCTGTTTATGGACTTCTGCAAAAGAACAATTTAGATTTATCAAAACTGTGTTCCGTTGCAACAGACGGAGCTCCTACAATGACTGGAATAAAAAATGGCTTCGTTAAAATATTACAGACAAAGATCAGAGAAACGGGCAGTGACAAACCAGATTTTCATCATATTCATTGTACAATCCACCAAGAAGTTTTATGCTCAAAAGTGATCAAGTTGGAAAGTGTTTTAAAGTCAGTGAAAAAAAATTATAAACTTCATAAGGTCACGAGGCCTTAATCAGCGACAGTTTTCTGCATTTTTACGTGATTTAGAAAGTGAGTATACTGGTTTACCATATTATGCAGAGGTGCGATGGCTTTCGTGTTCTATGGTACTCGACCGGTTTTGGAAACTCAAAGAAGAAATACGCGTTTTCATGGAAACAAAAGGAAAAGTTGTCAGCTTATTATGCTATGTACCTTTTTTACAACATCTTTCATTTTTTATGGTAGATATCACCAAAACACTTGTCGGACTTAAATACGAAATTGCAAGGACTACGTCAAGTTATTACAGATATGCATGATCATGTGAAAGCTTTCAAGTGTAAGATGTTGTGGTAAAAACAGTTAGCGAGGATAATCTGTCACATTTTCTGACTTGTAAGGCATATCAGGAAAGTGTCCCAATATCATACAAAATGCTAACTAAAAAAAAAAAAAAAAAAGGACAAAGTAAAGACAAAAGATGTCAAAAGTCAATAACTGGCAAAAGAATTTATTGTATGTAGTTTTTTGTAATGTTCTTTTTATTGGAAATTTAATAAACAGACTTGTCCTATAATAGTACTTTTTCTCAAGATCTTCAGTAGTTTGTCTTGTTTAAGATAAGGTTTTGCGGCCCACCTAGTCGATGGTGCTTTTGGCCCACCAGTGACTGACTTTGAGTTTGACATGGCTGTTGTAAAGTCCAACTTGTGGATTGCTATTTGACAGTTAAAACATGCACGATGGAGGTGAAGTAATAAAATCTCCGGGCCAAAAATTGCAAAATAAAAATGCATTAAAATTAAAAAAAAAATGAAAACTAAAATAAGGGTTCTCGGGTTTAAACCCTGTCAACACTGAATTTTGATTTCCTACAGTTAAGATCCCCTAAGATGCCTTGCGCATTTGAAGGCCAAACGTTGAGAAGTCCAGTTTGACATTGCCTAAACCTAAGAACTATGATTTCTTAACTGACCCCACAGGTAACCATACCGCATATTATAAATGTATTAAAAAGTCTGTGGTGATAATGAAGTGAAAAACAGAAGGCGCCTTTTTTATTGTAATAAATTTATATAGATTTTTTACTTTTTAATTCATTTTTAGGAATTCGTTTAATTAATAAAATTATTTTTGTATAACATTTCATTTCTCCCTAGTTGTAGGCCATGAGCAATACTCAATCGTTTTCATTTACGTCTCGCATCACGTGAAGGCTTTTGATTGGTCAACTAGATTTTAGCTGAGTGAACTTTAGGCTAAATGGCGCTATCTCTTAATAACCACCTGATTTTTGCTCCCTAATATTTATTATGGATGATATTATTCATATTGTGATCGACATGGATATTATTCAGCTGTTTTTAGGAAAGCCAGAGACGGTATTTGATGTTTATTATGTTCTTGCTTTCAGAAACAAACACTTTACCAACTGTATTGCTCGAAAACCCAGTTGCTAGTCAGAAGAAACCGACACAACGATTGCGTTTGGTCAAACCCAGCGTGGGTCATGTATTTAAAGTAAAGTAATAGGTTATAGCTGTAGCTCGTGAGTTATAAGCCATGACTCACAAGTAGGGATAATAGCATCATTTACTTGACCAAAAACATATTGATAATGTAATCATTATTTTCAGCGGTAAAAAAGTATTATTGTAGTTGTTTAAAAGGTGTGGTTTATTGTAGAATATAAAAAACATTTCGAGGTTTGGTCGAGTGGAATATTTATATTTAGAAGACTGTATAGAAGAAGGAGAAAAAACAAAGTCAAGGTACAGTCTTACATTACTATAGCCTTGTAAGTATCTACAGATATTATATAAAAAACTTTTTTTTAATACCAATTTAATATACATTTTACATTTATATATTTTTGTTATTTAATAAATATATGACTACGGCTCGAGAATGTGTTCGCTCTGTAATATTCTGGACAAAACGGCGATTGTAGTATTCTGGACGAAATGGCGATTGAACAAATTTTATAGTAAGTTACTTGAAACCTTAGTAGACCAATAAAACAAGCTTGAATCTAATAGTAGTGTCGTATTCAGGGTCAGGCAAGTTTAGGATTTAGGGTTAGCTATATTTCTTAAAATGTATTTTATTTCTAATACTACTTAACTTCAGCAACATTGCACACTGAAGTGATCTAAACTGTTGAACAAACGAACTTATACATGCGAATTTTTGGACTAAATTCAAGCTTCAATATTTTATATAAGAATTGAGTTGAGTTTCCATGTTAAGCTAAAAAAGAGATGACTTTGCCAAGCGTCTTCGAACAGACAAGGTCGAAGATGTTCAAACGTCATACAGACGCCTCTTTTATGAAATAATCGATCAAATTCAGCAACAAATAAACTATAGATTTAACGGTTTAAATAATTTTAAATTCCTCGAGCTTTGCAATTTTGATGCATTTTAAGAAAAAACTTTTCCAGAAGATGCGTTTGAATCTCTTCTTCTTCATTATGGCCAGTTCTTCAACCGTGTGTTACTGCGATCTGAACTAAAAGTGATTTACGAAACTGAGACATTAGCGCAAATAATAACGCTAAGGAACTAATGCAATTTTTAAAAGACAAGGAGCTGGAAGATGCCTACACCGAAGTGTCGGAATTGTGTGAATTAGTATTGACAATACCTGCCACAAGTTCATCAGTAGAACGCAATTTTTCAACACAAACGTATAAAAAATTTCCTGAGAAATTCAACGGAGCAGGAGAGACTTTCGCATACATCGCTCTTGTCCATTGAAAATCAACTTCTCCAAAATATGTCGGAGCATCGACGTTTTTATGATGACGTCATTGACGAATTTGCAAAAAATGATCGAAGAATCGAATTACATTGCAAATAGGTAAGTTTCTAAAAATTGCTTCCCTTTCTTAAAATTTCGCCGCACGCCCCTGGTCTCTGTAGCATCATTAATTTTTCTTTATGTTTTCAAAATGCTTAGCTTAGCATATAACCGCTAAAAATCATTTGATTTAGAAATGTTTAACCAAATATTTACCGTTATTTAAATTAATTTTGTCATATTTGTTGTAAGCATGAAACCTCTTTACTGTACAAATCAGGGTTTTTAGGAAATCTATGAGACCTTATATTACATTTGTCCTTCGTTTTATTGTGGCTGAAGCAACCAGTAACCTCACAAGACATATTGTTCTTGGTTCTTAATACCCAAATGAATCTAACAATAAGATTCTTTTCTCTAAAAGGTAAAATTTATTTTGCACAAAAAAAAAAATTGTTATTTGTTGTTAAACTAGTAACCTAACCTACAATTTTTATTGACGTTTATTTCCAGGGGACTAGTGATGCCACAGCTACCGAAATTTCGGTAGATCTACCGAATTTGGACGCCGTCTACCGAAATACCGAATTTAAATACAAATCTGCCGAAAATTTGTCAAAGCGATATTTTGTGGTTTTATACCGAAATGATCGAAGTATAAAATTACAAACCACTTAGACTGTATACATAAATATTTAAAATAATTACTAAATACCGTATTTGTTAATATGTAATTATATTATAAATATTTTCTACGCCGCGTCAATATTATACCTATCATACGCGTTCTCTCTCGCTCTTTAAAGATGCGATAAATAAAGAAAGCATATCTGCGTCTTGGTGTGGCGATGGTAACATGCGACGTCGGATTGGAACCGTGCACCAACTCCGCGGTAATTCCCCGACGAGCGTTTTTAATTTCGGTGATTTACAGCGACAAATATTTGGCTATAGATTTATGTATTTCGTTTTTTTATAAGATAAATTAGATAAGTATTAGAGATAGAGATTAGAGTTTTTTTATAAATAATAATGAGTGATTCAGATAGTGACAGTGACAGAGGAGGCGAAGGAACAAGCAGAAATATTAGAAAAAAAAGGAAATATGAACAACATTTTAAAGAAGAATGGCAGAATATTGCAGAGTTTAAAGGGTGGTTGACAAAAAGTTCCAAAGGCAAAAGTTTCGCTAAATGTATCGCATGCAATAAAGATATTAATATAGGAAGCGGTAAAGATGCCCTAATGAAGCACAGAAATGGAAAAGCGCATTTAAAAAAATGCGTTTCTATTCAGCCAAATATACAACCAAAGATAACATCTTCTACAGGCGTAAAACATAAATTGGAAAATCGAGTCAAAGAAGGTATATAGTAACTGTTTTTTTTTACAAAATTTTTGCTTTTTTCTGAAAATTTATATTTTTTTAGGAGAAATACGACTAAGTGCATTCATTGCTGAACATCATTTGCCATTCGCAGTAATGGACCACTTAGTAAAAGTAGTAGCCAAAGTCTGTGATGACTCAGAAATTGCAAAAGGGTTGGCTTGTGGAAGAACAAAGTCGACAGCAATCGTCAAGAATGTTCTGGGGTACAACAGTTTCCAGGAACTTCGCGTCCATCTCAAGGAAAATAAGTTCTCCTTAATTGCTGACGAATCTACCGATATAAGCAATAAGAAGCATCTATGTTTAGTGGTAAGGCGTGTGGTACATTTTAATATAAAAGACGATTTTCTTGCACTGATTGAACTTTCAGCAGCTGACGCTAATACCATTTATACCCGTATTGTTAATTTTTTTAACGAGCACAATATACAATATAAAACTAATTTGATTGGGTTTGCATCTGACGGCGCAAATGTAATGATGGGCGAACATAATTCATTAAAATCTATGTTAAAAAAAGATATCCCTAATTTATATACAATTAAATATATATGTCATTCATTCCATTTGTGCGCGGCATATGCCTGCCAGAAACTTCCGAGGTTTGTTGAGGACTTGACCCGAGATATTTACAATTATTTTGGGTCAAGTCCAAAACGAACATCTGAACTTTCACAATTTCAGATTTTCTGTGACGTCAAAATCCATAAAATATTATATCCAGCACAAACACGCTGGTTATCGGTACATTCTGTTGTTGTTAGGATTTTAGAACAGTATGGCGCCTTACAATTATATTTCACTGATGCTGTATCTAATAATGATCTACTTGCAGCTGAAAACATTTTAGTTAAACTGAACGATCCCACTACCAAATTATTTTTGCAGTTTTTGGAATTCGTTTTGCCATTTTTCACGAACTTAAACAAAGAAATGCAATCGGAGTCTCCAAAAATTCATATAGTTTATAAAAACATAACAACTATTTTAAGAACAATTTTTGATTGTTTTATAAAACGAAATATATTAACTAGCACTCCTCTCGAAAACGTTGACTTTAAAAATCCATCAAATTTTATTCCACTTGAAGACATGTATTGTGGTGCAAATGTATTCAAAACTATATCTGAAAATAAAATTCCCGCAGACCAGTTCAATTTATTTCGAGTTCGATGTTTAGATTTTTATGTAGAATCTTGTACCCAAATAACTAAGAGATTTCCTTTAAAGAACAATCCTCTGTCTAAATTTAATTTTTTGGACCCAACAGTCGTCAAATCTGGTGCAATCCAGTCTATTACTGATGTAGCAGTCATGACGAAAATGTTTCAGGAACAAAATTTACAATTATTGGATACAGAATGGCGATTGTTGCGCAACACTCCAATCCAATCACTTTCAAACGAACTTCTGCCTTTCTGGCAAGAAGTTAAAGATATGAAATCGGGTGATGGCACACCAATGTTTAAAGTTTTGACAGATTATGTGTTTACTTTATTGTGTCTCCCCCACTCATCGGCCAATGTTGAAAGAATTTTTTCTGATATAACGTTAACGAAAACAAAGCAGCGAAATAAATTGGGGACAGACACTATCTCCGGACTTCTCCACACGAGAAGATATTTTCGAAAGTATAACTGTCATAATTTTGAAATTAATAAAAAACACTAAATGACGATGGATGACAGAGCCGCCCTTTATAAAGGTGAATTTAATAATGATTCTGGATCAGAATCTGATGACTAAGTATAGGGATACGTTTGTAATCACTATTTTTTTTGTTTTTATGTTGTTATACCTATATAAGTGTTTCTGGATCATACTCTTATTGACTGATATATTATATAGTTTGTTTTAACTTTATTTTTTTCTATTGTTTTTTTAATGTAATAAAAATCTTTAAAATGTGTGCGTGTTTTTTTTTTAATATGACCTTATAATTTCAATAATAGGAATCTACCGAAAATTTTACGAAATCTACCGAAAATCTCCGAGCAATTCTACCGAAATTCTTAAATTTCCTGTGGCAACACTCAGGGGACATTTTTTTCGAAAGCTACCTCGCATTTGACGTAGATGCGCTGGCTGGCGAGCACACCTTGTCTTCTTCCCACCATGGTCTTGGCCAAGCTCCATCAAAATTGTGTCTAGAATGTGTTTTTATTTTTAAAATAAAAACAGTAAACTTTTCTGCACATTTGATGTCGTCACCAAGAACTTTTGCTGGTCTTCCTGATATTTTCTTGGGAGGTTCCACTTGACCTGCTTCTCTTCTCTCCCGCAATAATTTGAAAACGGTGGACTTTCCAATTCCAGTGATTCCAGAGCATCTTTCAAAAATTTCTTGTACAGTAAAACTAGGGTAATCGTGTACATTTAAAATAATAACTTTTTCACTCACTGATAGCGGAGAATTATTACCACATCATTCCGTTTTCGCCATTTTATTAATATACTTATAATACTGTTAACAGTATCGCGTAACAGCAAATACTAATTTGTTTAAAACAGAAGAAGTATTTATAGTCTGTATTCTATTACATGCCTCCATTAAGTACTAGGCTATGTACGCATTGGGTAATAAATTTAATTTATAGAGTAAGAAAACCTCATTAGGTATGCAAAACGACAGGGATTTAAAAGGATCTTTATTATTATTTCTATAAACAAAGTATACCTACGCCTATGGACGACCCCGAAATTCAGCCGAACTGGACGGAATTCCCCATTTCATTGAAATTGAAAAAATTCCGACTAATTTCGGAGATAACCGAAAAAAACCGAAAGTTCAAATTTTTTTATTTATTTTCTGCTGACTTTATTTATAGAGATATTGCAAAACAAATTGCACTTTTTCATTGCCACTTTTTTAGTTTTTTAAAGTGGCGTTATTACTTTTTTGATTTGACGTTTCGGTTTTTCGGATCCATCATCAAGTTCATTTTTTTAAATACGGACCTGGATTTTTTATTTCAAATTTCGAAAGAGCTCGAAATTCTAAGCACAACAATATATCACACATATTATTTCAATAAATTATAAGGCTTTAAAATTAATAAAAACAAAATTTAATGTTAAAAAACGTTAGGTGGCTATGAAACAAAAAAAAACATCTGATTATTTTTTTGAGTTACGTTACTATGGTGATTTACAGTGACATTTTCTTTTATCGTTTTTATTATTTATTGTGCGTTATAACTAATAAAAAATGTTTACCAAATTAGAAAAACGTGATATGCTACGAATTTATTACAAATTAAATCGAAACTCTAGACTTTCAAGTCAAGAATATTTTATTCAATATCCCGAGCGAAGACAGCCTCATGAAAATTATTTTGCTAAACTTGATACCAACTTGTTACAATTTGGAAGCTTTAACAAACCTAGAAATAAATATAGTCGTAGAGTTGATGAAAATGAAGAGGAAAACATCATTAATACGGTAAAATAATAAAGTTTTAATTTAAATTCATATCTTATACTTTTTTTTCATTTAAGGTCAATAATGCTCCTAGGGGGTCAACTAGGTTTTACGAAAATGAGTTGCAAATACCTAGAATGCGAATATGGCGCACATTACAAGCCAATAAGTATCGACCATACAAAATTCACCTTAGTCAAAAACTTAGACCAGGTGACGATATCCGACGAATGGATTTTTGTAACTGGCTTCAAAATAAATGTGAGGAAGATAACAATTTTTTATCTAAGGTAATTTGGACTGACGAGTGTAATTTTACAACCTATGGAATCTTTAACCGACATAATGAGCATTATTGGTCGGTAGATAACCCTCATCAACATCAGGAAGTAAGAGCACAAGGAAGAGTATCTTTCAATGTATGGGGGTCGGGATGTGGCGCAATAAAATTCTAGGTCCAATAATATATGAAGGTACCCTAACGTCAAATAGATATCGCGAATTAATATTAGAAAACGTTGTTGAACTGCTCGAAAACGAGCCACTAAATATTTTGCGACAGTTGTGGTGGCAGCAGGATGGTGCACCACCGCATAATGGACGTGAAGTTGCACAATTTTTAGATGCCTTGTTTCCAAATAAATGGATCGGAAATACTGGACCTGTGCGATGGCCTGCGAGAAGTCCTGATCTTAATCCGTTGGATTACTTCTTATGGGGGTTTCTACAAAATCGTTTATATCGCAATATACCCGATAACATTAACCAACTTCAAGAAAATTTAATTAGGGAGGTTAGAGCCATTCCTGCAAGAACCATACAACGGGCGATATTAAAAATTCGTAGACTTGCAGCAAAATGCATTGAAGCACAGGGTTTTCAGTTTGAATACCTTTTATAATATGTAATTATTTTTGTATACTTTAGTTTTAAAAATTCGATAAGTTTGTTTATTTATGTTGTCACTTCTGATATACCTAGCTTTAGTTTTTTCTACATAAAGGTTACAAACAATTTTTGTGTTGTTCTATTAAACGGTTGCTACAACGTTGGCGCGTTATAGCTGTGTGTTACAGTTAAAAAAAAAACATTACAATGAGTATTATATTAGTAAACGTCAGTATAAATCTCCATGGTAACTTAAAATAATAATTTCATGGATTTATTATTGTTTCATAGGTTTTTACCAATTTTAGAGTATTATAATTGATTAAAATAATATGTGCGATATATTGTTGTGCTTAGAATTTCGAGCTCTTTCGAAATTTGAAATAAAAAATCCAGGTCCGTATTTAAAAAAATGAACTTGATGATGGATCCGAAAAACCGAAACGTCAAATCAAAAAAGTAATAACGCCACTTTAAAAAACTAAAAAAGTGGCAATGAAAAAGTGCAATTTGTTTTGTAATATCTCTTTAAATAAAGTCAGCAGAAAATAAATAAAAAAATTTGAACTTTCGGTTTTTTTCGGTTATCTCCGAAATTAGTCGGAATTTTTTCAATTTCCAAACGGCATTTTATTGAGCACCAAAATACGCAACTTTGCCATAATTTAAACTTTTTCGTATCTCTTACGGTTTCCAAGATCCCAATGGTCACCTTCGAATTTGGGACACCCCGTACATTGACGAAATCTGAGGGAAACACAAAACAACCAAAATGATCCTCCATTAAAATCAAAAAATTACTTGTGTCCCAATATGCAAATAATTTGCATTATTTTTCCTAAAAAAAAATTATGATCACCGTAAATTTTCTCGCCAAGTTTCATAAGTCGTTGAAAATAGTAATATTTAATATAAAGTGATTAATATAAGAATTGTACGGAGGTAATGTTTGTATTCTTGAACCATATGAACGTGTTTCCATAGCGACCAGCTGTTTACTATTAAAATTTCCCCTATATTATATAGCCTCTTGTTTATTTCAACAAAAGTGCCTTTGGTACCTACCTCTATATGCATACAATTTAAAAAAACAAACTGAAGTAAAACATTTTTAATAATCCAGCTAGAATAAATATTGTCAACAAGAAGCAGCCGCTTAGTGTAAAAGAAATAATATGGATTTTGGTTTAGATAATGAATTTGAATCCGATGACAGTTTTTTTGACGATCCCAAAGTACCGAAAAAAACCCTGCAGACGAAAAATCCCGAAAAGAAATCCTTGGAAGATATTTTCGGTTTTCAAGATGACAAAAAGTTGGAGAAAAGTGGTCAAAGTTCACTGGAGAATATTCAGGGTAGCCCAGGAGTAAAACCCAAGGTAAGAGAGAAATTTTGATTTTATTAAAATAATTGGCAATATAAAAATAATACAGTTATAACGAATCTAAAGTAAAATGAACCCTCATTTAAAAAATAATGTTATTATTAATTGAAATATTGGAAGTTAAAATGACTGAAGGTTTGTACGATTTCAAAATTTTAACCTGTTTTATTACTTCCCTTGTAAGGGGGTCGCAGTTAATCGTAAAAATCGCCCACCGACTGCCACCGAGATTTTTGCAGATATTTGTGTTTTACATTGGTACCTATTCTCCAACGCCTGGTAAATTTTTCAGTCTATCAACCAATTTAAGAGACCCGCTATCAACCAATTTAAAATACCCCGCACCCAAACCCATATAAAATGGTTTTCGTTGGAATTTCTTCATTATTTTATATGTTTTAGTATCCTTTATAAACAACAAAATGTGCAAATTTTAAGCAATTTCTATGCCTAGTTTAGATTTTATAAATCTTTGAAATATTGACGTTAAACCAACCGAATAAGTTTTTTCGAATTTCTAAATGTGTTATAATTATGTAAATAATGGTTCTATTCAGCAAAGAATCTTTAATTAATTATCTTTAAAATGATTTTTGACCATTACTACCTACAGAGTGGCCTTAAAATAGTCTCAAACTTAATTACGTCTGTTTTATTCTTGCGCGTAAAATTCTATCTTCTCGATTAATTTTCATATTAAAAATCTAAGTTGGCTTTGTATTTCCATGATAATATTAAATGGGGCTATTGTTTATGAAATGTTGACAGCTTGGAGGCAAAAGCATATTATAACTTACAAGAATTTTCTGATGATAGTTTGTGAGCATACCATATATTTTGTTTTTTTTATTACTTATATATTTTGTTTTTTTTTTATTACTAATGTATTTTAGGTCCTGTGGCTCAAATCTGAGATTAATAGCTTTATGTCACATTTAATACATTATACAGGGTTTCCCAAAAGAACCGGAACGGCCAAATATCTCGGTAACAGATTCATGTAACGTTATGAAATTTGGAATTGGGAGGTTATCAATGGTGCCGGACTTAAAAATAATATTTACAGCTTTGCCGGTTTTATAGTTTTTTCCGATAGAGCTCTTATTTTTATTTTTTTTAAATGCAATACTTTTTTTAAAGTGTTTTCAATCCTAGAATATCAAATTTTTCGTCTGGAAATTTTAAAAAATATGGCAAGTCTGGATTTTCATTCAAAACAACCGGAACGGTCAAAAATCTCGATAACGGATTAACATATCGTTATAAAATTCGCCTTAGGGAGGTTATCAAT
Organism: Kuschelorhynchus macadamiae; assembly: GCA_030620095.1. Lineage (NCBI taxonomy): Eukaryota > Metazoa > Arthropoda > Insecta > Coleoptera > Curculionidae > Kuschelorhynchus > Kuschelorhynchus macadamiae. Next base: position 55,967 of record JAUTXW010005133.1, read on the forward strand.
AGTACCGGATCTAAAAATAATATTTACAGCATTGCCGGTTTTATAGTTTTTCCGATAGAGCTCTTAACTTTATTTTTTTAAATGCAATATTATGATGGTTTTTCGCTTATAATGTTGACCCAATCAAAGTGTTTTTAATCCTAGAAAAACAATTTTTTTTTCTGGAAATTTTAAAAGATATGTTAAGTCCGCATTTTTATTCAAAAAAACGGCCAAATATCTTGATAACGGATTAACATATCGTTATAAAATTTGCCATACGGAGGTTACCAACAGTGCCGGATCTAAAAATAATATTTAAAACGTCGCCAGTTTTATAGTTGTTATGATAGACCCCTCAACTTTATTTTTTTAAAAGAGTAGTATTGATTGTTTTTCGCCTATAACGTTAACCAAACCAAAGTGTTTTCAATCCTAGAACACCTAATTTTTCTTCTGGCAAATTTGAAAAATAATATCGTATTATGGAAGACCGCACTTTCATTCAAAAGAACCGGAATGGTGAAATATCTCGGTAACGGATTGACATATCATTATGAAATTTGGTATCGTGGTATTATCAATAGTGCAGGATCTAAAAATATTATTCGCAACGTAGGCAGTTTCATAGTTTTTCGATAGAGCTGTAAACTTTATTTTTTTAATGCAATACCATAATGGTTTTTTGCTTGTGATGTTGACTAAAGTAAAGCGTTTTCAATCCTGGAACATCATTTTTTTTTCGGGAAATTTTAGAAGATATGGCAAAACCGCAATCCCAATATTTCAGTAACGGATTAACATAGTTATGAAATTTGCTATCGGGGAATTAACAATAGTGCCGGATCTAAAAATAATATTTACTGCCTTGCCAGTTTTGTCGTAGATAGAACTCTTAACATTTTTTGAAGCAATGCTATGTTAGTTTTTTGCTTATAATGTTGACCAAACCCAACAGCTTTCAAGTTGTGTAATATTAAATGGTAACAGTGACAACACTGTAAAGTGACAGTTAGTGACAATTGACATCAGAAGAAACATGTAATCAGAATAACTGTTTTAAGATTAAAAATAAATATGTTCAAAAAATAGTGTTTCTTGTTTCTTTAATTATCAAATATAAAACATGGCGCAGTTCGTAAAAAGTTTTAAGTATAAAGTATTAAGTGTAACCCAAGTATCAAGTGTTAAAAGTTTTAATTAAAGACATTATAAAAGCAAAATGGCTATGACAGGACCTGTAAAATTGCCTCCAGATTTTAATATTCAAGGGCAAAATTCCGCTGCTGAATGGAAGTTGTGGAAAATAGCTTTTCAAGACTATTTAATAGCCACGGGCCAGCATGAATCTGCGGATGGAGTCAAAATTTCGATCTTAAGAAATATCATTGGTGTAGAATCTGCCAGGATAATGTCTACATTTGTAACACCAGATGAGGAGCCAAATAAATTTGATTTTCTTATTCGTCTTATAGAACAATATGTCAACCCCCGCATAAATGAATGTTTTGAAAGGTACGCATTTTTCAAAAGGGTGCAAAAGGAGGGTGAAAGTTTTGATCACTTCCTAACAGAGTGTAAGCACCTAATAAAGACATGTAATTTTAATGAAGTCATACCTAATGAAACTAACGAGGACAAAGCCCTAAGGGATAAAATCGTTATGGGCATAAGAGACCCAACAACACGAGAAGCTTTGTTACGCATAGATGAATTAAGTTTACAAAAAGCTATTCATTTCTGTAGAACCAGTGAACAAAGCAAACAGCAAAGTCTTCGTTTCCAAGAGGGTGATACTGAAGTAAATAGAAAAGAGAAAAAAAACAAAGAAGAAAAAAGCAAGGAAACTTTCAAGTGTAGGAGATGTCAGAAAACTCATGGACCACGTCAATGCCCTGCCTATGTAAAGAAAAGTAAAAAGTATGGCATTGAAAACCATTTTGCCATTGCATGTAGGGTCAAGGACATCAGAAAGGTTAAACAAGAAGATAATGAGTCCAGTGAGGAAGAACTGTTTGTTGGTAACGTAAATACAAAATATAAGAGAGACAATAATATGGTAAGTGTATGGGAAGAAAATTTATTAATTGAAAACAAAAAGTTTAAAGTAAGGCTTGACACAGGAGCTGATGTAAATGTAATTCCACTTAAAATGTTTAATAGTGTAAACAAGCAATTTAAAGTTAGGTCAACAGATTATGTTTTGAAAGGTTTTGAAGGTTCCAAAGCCAAAACTGTAGGTGTAAGTAATTTACATTGTAAATATAAAGGTAGAGATACATATGAAGATTTTGTCATAGTAGATAGGGCAAATCAAGTTCTTTTAAGTGGCCAGGCATGTATTAAATTAAATCTTATAAAAAGAATTAATAACATAAATGTAAATGATAATAATACTTTAACAGAGATAGATAAATTTTTACAAGAAAATTTTGAAATTTTTAATGGGTTTGGTAGGTTCCCAGGAAAACATAACATTACGGTTAAGGAAAATTTTGAAGCGGTAAGTAGACCCCCACAAAGGTACCTATTGCCATTCGTAGTGAACTTAAAAAGGAACTAGATAGGTTAATTCATAGAAAGGCTATTGTTAAAGTAGGGTAAATTTCGCCAATGGCTAGTATAAACAGAATTGTTTTAGTAGAAAAAGCTAATGGTAAAATACGCCTTTGCTTAGACCCTTCTGATTTAAATTCACAAATAATTAGAAAACCCAAAGTTGGATTAAATATCGAAGAAGTATGTTCAAATTTAATAGGTAAAAAAGTTTTTACAGTTTTTGATTTAGCTGAGGGATACCACCATTTAGAGCTTAATGAAGAATCCTCATGGAAATGCTGCTTTGCCACACCCTTTGGCATTTATCGCTTTACTGTGTTACCTTATGGTTTGTCCAATTTACAAGATCTTTTTCAGGAAGAGGTTGAAAAATATTTTTCAGGTATAAAAAATGTGTTAATTTGTCATGATTACATGATTTGCGCAGGTGTCAATAAAGAGGAGCATGACATAGCTGTAAGTGAGGTTATAAAAAGGGCAAAAGAGGTAAATGCTAAATTTAATAAGGATAAGTTACAATTTTGTAAAGATAGGGTAAAGTTTATGGGGCAGGTATTTTCACAGCAAGGGATGGAAATAGATAAAGACAGGGTTGAATCATTAATTAAATTAAGTCCACCTACCAATAAAGTTGAACTTCAAAGGGTTATAGGTTCTTTCAATTATTTAAGGCGTTATGTAAAAAACATGTCAGAAGTCATGCATCCATTGTGCGAGTTACTTAAAAATAATGTTGAATTTACATGGTTACATAAGCATCAAGAGGCATTTGATAAATTAAAAGTTATAATAAGTCAGAGTCCCGCTCTTGTCCCTTTTAATCCCAGTAGAAAAACAGTCCTTCAGTGTGATGCTTCAAAAAATGCTCTTGGATGTTGTTTGTTTCAAGAATATGAAAATAATATATTAAAGTTAGTTGCATGCGCTTCACGCACAATGAATGATTATGAAGCTAATTACAGTCAGACAGAAAAAGAAATTTTAGCAATATATTTTGGTTGTCAAAAGTATCATGATTTTATTTACAAGTATAAAGTAGATGTTCAATCTGACCACAAGCCTATAGTTTCAATTATGAAAAAACCTATTCACAGTATAGGATCAGTTCGTTTACAAAGGTTAAGGTTAAAGCTTCTTAAATATTCAATAAATGTTTACTATGTTCCAGGAGGAAATGTACAATTTGCAGACATGCTCTCTAGATCAAGTTTGAAAGGTGAAAATAAACCAGATCCTGACATGTTTGAGATGGTACATTCCGTTACAAAACATTTACCTATGAGTAATGAGAAAAAGGATCAATTTAGACTTGAAACTAGTAAAGACCAAACTTTATCAAAATTTTATGACTATTATTACAATGGTTGGTCAAAACAAAACTTAATACCTTTAGACTGTAAACAATATTTTCCAATAAAAGATTCAATTTATGTTGAAGCAGGAATTATTCTCCTAGAGGATAAAATAATTGTTCCTCAAGCTCTTAGATTAGAAATGATTAAATTACTTCATAAAGGTCATATTGGGATTACTAAAACTATAAATAAAGCTCGTAAATTATTTTATTGGCCAAATTTATCTAATGATATAACATCTTTTATAAAAAAATGTAGAGTCTGCGAAAAGTATATGCCTGTTAACTTTAAAGAACCAATGTTGCCACATTCTACCCCAAGACTTAGATTTAATAAAATTGGTACAGACATTTTAGAATTTGGCAATCATAGTTACTTGGTCGTAATAGATTATTTTTCTCATTGGCTAGAATTAATTCTACTAAAAGATAAAACATCTGATTCTGTTTTAAATGCTTTTCAAGATATTTTAACACGTTTTGGATACCCACAATTTATCAATGCAGATAATCCTCCTTTTATTTCAAATAAATGTTTAAAATATTACAAACAAAAAGATATCACAATAAATACGTGTTCACCTCACTATCACCAAGGCAATGGTATGGCGGAAAAAGCAGTAAGCATTAGCAAACAAATTTTAAGGAAATGCTCTGAAGATAAAACAGATTTTAGGGAAGGCATACTAGAATATAATAATTCTCCTATTATAAGTTTTAACGCATCTCCCGCTCAAATCTTGCAAAGTAGAAACCTAAAAACTCAAGTACCAGTAACTATGAATACTCTAGAACCGAGGATTCAAACTCATATTTATAAAAAACTTGTATCTCAAAAAGAAATTGTTAAGGCTAACTATGATAAATTAGTACGTAGAAAACCCCAAGAATTTGTCACAGGCGATAGAGTAGTTATAAGATGTAAAAATGAAAATATATGGTTTAAAGCTATTGTAATGGAGAAAACTTCTGAACCGAGGTCTTATTGGGTAAAAAAAGAAAGCAATAATAAAATTGTACGTAGAAATACATCACAAATTAAGTTATCAAACACAAAATCTGATTATAAATTTATTTGTGAACCTGAATTACTTCCAGATGTTAGTTTTGCTAATCAAAATAATAATCGACCTAATTATCATATAACACCCAGTAGTTCCTCTAATTCTGTAGCAACTAGTTCTAACTATAACAGTTTTTCTAATCAGAGTACTCCTAATAATTCTCCTGTAAATCATAGTGTTTATAATAACTCAAGTAGTCACTCTCAAAGTGTGTCTAACCAGGACAGTTTCCATAGTGATAAGTATGCTAAGACTCGCTCCCGTTATGGTAGAATAATAAAGCTACCGCGTTATTTACAAATGTACAGTGCTTACGACTCAGATGATATACGACTCAGATGATACGTCATCTTAAAGGGGAAGGTGTGTAATATTAAATAGTAACAGTGACAACACTGTAAAGTGACAGTTAGTGACAATTGACATCAGAAGAAACATGTAATCGGAATAACTGTTTTAAGATTAAAAATAAATATGTTCAAAAAATAGTGTTTCTTGTTTTTTTAATTATCAAATATAAAACACAAGTCTAGAAAATCAAATTTTTCCTCTAATTTTTTTAAAAGAAATGCAAGACCGCATTTTGATTCACAAGAACCGGAAGGGTAAAATACTTTGAACATCTAAAATATTTCGGCGTCGGATTAACATATCGTTATGAAATTTGCTATAGGACAGTTATCGATAGTGACTGATGGAAAAAATAACATTTGCGACGTTGTCAGTTTTATAGTTTTTCCGATAGAACTCTCAACTTTGTTAGAACCATGAAGTCTAAAATATCAAGTGGCTTTTTGGAAAAAGCTAATCAACAATTATTATTGTTGTCAACCATCTGTCATAACATTTTGAAATTTACTTAATCGCTATTAAGATAAAATGGTTTTTGGTTAAGTAAAGCTGAACGGATTTAAAGATAAATCTATTTTAGTTACGATGCTAAAATAAAAAGCTTTCAAGAAGTTTGTGAATTATTTAATGCTTGACATCCAGAAAAACAAATTCAAAAATCTACAGTTTTTTTAACAATAAAAAGATACCGTCAGCCATGAAATATAAAGACTACCCAAAAACTGGGCGACTTAAAACCGCCACTACAGATGACGATAACTTAAATATCTGATTATGATATCTTAACTAGATGTTAAGCGTCTAAAAAAAAATTTATATTTTATTTTTTTTATTATTGTTCCACAATATCAAGGTACTTAGATAAACAATTAAAAAAAAAGAATTTATTGAATATACCCTAATAAAAATACACTAGCAAAAAGAAAATACTCGTAATATAAAACTTCGTAGTTCAAAACTACTGTAATAATAAAATTAATAAACCAAATGTGAAAAAATAATCTAAAAACAAACAAAGCACTTAAAAGTTGGGAAACTAAGGGATAAAAAAAAAGCCTTAACGTATCAGGTGTTGAAAATGTTGTCCATTAGTAGCCAAACAATACTCAAGCCTGTCATAAAACTCACTTGTAGCATTGCTGAACATTTCTGGAGTAATAAGACTCGACTCGTATAGAATTTTTTTCCCTCAGCTGATTCAAATTTAGTGGTCGGTCTTTGTACACTCTATCTTTAAGATGTCCGCAATAAAAAAAGTCCAATGGAGTCATATCCGGGGAACGTGCTGGCCATTCTATCGAACCTTTTCGTCCAATCCACTTGCGAATACCTCGTCTAAAACTTGTCGATTACTGGAACCATATTTGATGGATATCAATGTTCAACGCTTGCAATTCGGGAATTGTATTTCTTCTCAGAAGTTGTAAGTATTTTCCACTCGTTACCATCGATAAAAAAAGGACGAATAATTTTATTTTTCGAAAAGTCCTTGAAAATACATTATTTTATAAGGTTTAATTTTCTTTTATTTTAGAATCCTGTGCATTGAAGATTTACTCATACCTTCCGGTAATTTTTGTTGCCGTTCTGCGATAGACAGTTTGGTATTCTCTTCTATAGATAATAAAATATTCAACTTATTGTCATCTGTAGCGGTTTTTTAGGTGATCCAGTTTTTGGCATATTCTTTACATTTTCTGTTTGTTGGTATCTTTTTATTGTTCGAAAAACTTTAGATTTTTTAATTTGTTTCTCTGGATGTAGGGCATTAAATAATTCGTAAACTTCTTGATAGCTTCTCAGTTTATCTCCATAACCAGGATAAATTAATATTTTAATCCGTTCTGCTTCACTTAACCAAAAAAACCATTTTACCTTAATAACGCTTTAAGTAACTTTCGGAGGATGACAACAATTAATAACTGTTGAATTGTTGATCAGCTGTTTCCATGGTTTTAAAGTCTTCTTGATATGTTATACTTCAAAGTTCTGACACAATTTTATTAAAGTTCTGGTAATATCGGTAAGGGTACTTATTTTCGGAATTAAAATTCAATTTAAAAAATGTATCTTTATTGAATCAAATAAAATACGATAAAAATGGCAAGCAGTTTAAAAAAATAATTTGACAGCTTTAGTGGATCCTTCTGATATTTTTGGAATTAAATGCTTATTTAATATTATTTACAAAATAACAAACAGCATTGCATTTAAAAAAACACTGTTGATAAACCCCTTATAGCAAATTTCATAACGATATATTAATCCGTTAGCGAGATTTCTGACCGTTCCGATTCTTTTTAATGAAAATATGGTCTTATCATATCTTTTAAAAATTTCAGAAGAAAAATTTGTTTTTCAAGGGTTGAAAGCAATTAGGTTTGGTCAACATGAGCAAAAAACTATCACAACATTTTATTTAAAAAAATTAGTTGAGAAGTTTATCAAGAAAACTATAAAACTGGCAACATCGTGAAAGTTATTTTTAGATCTGGCACTATTGATAATCCCCCTATACCAACTTTCATAACGATATCCTAATCCGTTACCGAAATATTTGACCGTGCCGATTCTTTTGAATGATAATTCAGACTTGTCATATCTTTTAATATTTCCAAAAGTAAAATTTAATATTCTAGGATTGAAAACACTTTGATTTGGTCAACATTATAAGCGAAAAACAATCATTGTATTGTATTTAAAAAAATAAAGGTAAGAGTTCTATCGGAAAAAACTATAAAACTGGCAACGTTGTAAATACTATTTTTAGATCCGGCAGTATTGATAACCTGCCTATGGCAAATTTCACAACGATACGTTAATCCGTTATCTAGATATTTGACCGTTCCGGTTCTTTTGATTGAAAATGCGGACTGTCTTTTAAAATTACCAGACGAAAAATGTAATATTTTTGGACTGAAAACACTTTGGCTTGGTCAACATTATACGTGAAAAACAATCATAGTATTGTTTTTAAAAAATAAAGTTAAGAGTTAAGAAAAACTATAAAACCGACAACGCTGTAAATATTATTTTTAGGTCCGGCACCATTGATAAAGTGCGGGACACGAAAGAAAACCGGGCGGAGTCAATCGGTTTAGGAAGGTCGGCCAAGAAATCTCTTCAAACCAGTAGTGTCCCGTCGTTCTTTAAATAATATGGCACTCCTTTTTGACTATACGCACTTCAGATAATTAAAAAATGTAACCATGCTTAATGAACCTTTGTCTATATTTATCTGCTTTCTGTCGTGTACCGGACTTCTATATCTCTTTTGTGTTGCAAAAACGGCGAACTTTAAAATGATTTAATTTTGATTTTTCTTGATCAATTTACCTATTAATATATTTTTCTTGAGTTCTGTCATTAACGGTTCCCAGGCTACTGCCTACGTCCACTATTATTGGACCACCCAGTATAGTGATACACGATTTACAAATTACAAGGACAGCCAGCATCAGATCCAGTGAACGAGATTTATCTAAGTTTTAATTTATGCAGTTCGACTTTGGGCTACTCGGGTATGTCAAAAGTGGTCGTCTGTCTCCGTTTATCATATTACTTTATACAGGAGCCATCATTGTGAATACAGGGCGTTTCCTAATTGCGTACTGATGTTAAACGGGGTGTTTTTAAGTCCTAAAACTCTTAACTTTTGAAATACAGGATGGTAAAGTTTAAAAAGAAAAAATGTTTTTCCTCCCAATTCTGATGCTATTGTAGATAACTGCATGAAATTTGATACACGTCTTCTATGCATTAAGGAACATACGGATTTACCCAAATTAATTACATATGCACGCTACTGGTAAAAAATTCAAACATTGATTGTTATTAAGAAATGCACTTTTATACATAAAAGACGTGTATCAAATTTCGCACAGTTATTTATCTATAATAGCATCAGAATTAGGATTTAAAAAAAATGTTTTTTTAAAACCCTGTATCTTCAAAGTTAAGACTTTTAGGTTCATATTAAACTTTTTTCTTAAAAAGGTCCAAGAATCACCACTCTTTAACATTAACACGCAATTAGGAAACGCCCTGTATAGTACTTCACTATGACGCCCCCTGTACAAAGTAATATGACAGACGGAGACAAACGGTCACTTTTGCTATAACCGCATTGATGTGTTAATTTTGGAAAAATATGAGTTCTGTAGTTTTTCAAATATTAATTGCAATATTAGATTTTTTTTGACACCCGGTATTGAACAGAAAATTAATTATTTTGAAGCAGTTTATTGACAGCTACTTTATGAACAATTTTACAAAATATGTGAAAAAACTAAGCCATTTTTAAAGTTGACGGTTGTGATTCTTATGTTTCGATTCCTTCTAAATCGTTGCCTTCCTCTGAACATGATGACGTTTCGTCGTCACTACTTGAAGATCCCAGTGTGATAACTAAATCATCAATAACCGTTTCGATTTTGTCATCTACTTCCCAGTATTTATCTTCAATAGAACGAACATGTTTAACAATCGCTTCTAATGTTATTTTATTTAAATCTTTAATTGAAAGTTCACCGTTGTTGCGCTCTCGAATATATTTTTTTACTCCTGCCCATGCAAGTTCGATAGGGTTGAGGTCGCACATGTGTGGAGGGAGCCTTAAAGGTGTATGACCGATATGAGCTTTTGTAGAGTATTTAGTTGGCACTTTATCTTCTACGTGAGAATGATAAGACGCATTCTCCATTACCACGACTGATTTGGGAGGAATGTTAGGTAGAAGCTTCGCGAGCAACTACTTTTCAAAATTATCTCTATTCATCGGTCCATGATAGTCTCCAGTTGTTAGTCCCGAGAGAAAAACTAAAGCAGCACCTGGAACAATCCGGCTTCTGAACCGCTATAATAAAGCGGCTACTAGAGCGGATTCCCTGAATAACACCTGTAACACTTTTACTTTGCCAGCATTTGTTCCCTGTCATATCATTATCTACCCAGGTTTCGTCTAGATACACAATATTGCGTCCTTCTTGCCTATATTGCCTTACAGTTGATAGATATTTCACCCACCAGTGAAAAATATTTGGTCTCTCAATGAGCAGTTTTGGTTTATTTTGGCACTTGCGCCAAACAAAACCATTTGATCGTGACAGCCGATTTAAGGTTTTATACCCATACGGAAAATCTATTTTGTTCTTTACAGCGTGAAGTAGGGGTTTACAGGTCGGAACCTTCTTCAAGTTTATATAAAAATCGTCTATTGTTCGTCGAATTACTTGAAAATCACCATCGTCAATTTTATCTTTGTATGATAATCGGGGTCTTTTTTTACCAGGAGATTTTAAAGGTGAAGTAGAACATGAGCGATCATTATGTTCTCTTTCAATTTTTCTTACACTACTTTCCGGAACACCAGTATAAAGTGCAGTGCGTTCTGTTCGATTTTGAATTGGAATAGTCAAACTATTATTTTCAGCTTCTCTAATACCGGCCTCTATAACGCTCATAATAACTTCACGTACACAGCTTCGAATTGTTTTTCCTCTTTTGCTCGCCATCGTAACTTCGAAAATAGCTAGAACCTTCTAGCGACAAGTGAATGGATACTCTATAGGCACATCCCAATTACAAGGGGACCAGTGCGAAATTTACTAAATCCTCGATTAATTTTCCGTACCGCTTAGCTTTATCTTTATAGGTGAAGCGGCAAACTATTACAACAAATAAAATAACATAAAATTTATTGGCGTACACAAATTTTACTTTTCCCCTTGCTTAAGACTATGAACCTTTATTTTAAGGACTGCCCGGTTTTCTTTCGTGTCCCGCACTTTAATCCCCCAATTCCAAATTTCATAACGTTACGTTAATCTGTTACCGAGTTATTTGACCGTTCTGGTTCTTTTGGGAAACCCTGTATATTAAATGGTGGATTTTAACATAGTTATATCTATGCCTTTTTGTATAACATGTAGTTATTTGGTTTATAGTGTATTTTTATTTATTTTATTTTTCCAATGACTAGACTCCAAAATTTGATTTTTATAGAGCTTACTTTGTTGACAGGGACTATATGTCCTTTTAACAATAATACAACTTAACAAATATACTTTATATTTGAGTTTGAGTTTCTGTAATATAAAGTCATTAATTATTTCATTCTTAATTTTTGAAAATTCTGTTAGAAAAATGCCTTTTAATAATAATAACCGTATCAATTGTTATATTTGTAATGTTTTTTTGCGAAGTAAGATTTACGATAAGATTAATAAATATGGCAAATAGCAATTCAAGAAGCTAGAACTTAAACCACCCTGCTTTATAGTACGCCGCACGGATCTGAAGCCTCGACGAAAGGGGGGGTGGTTTGTGAAAAGCAGGCTGTTTCTATGGATATATATAGGGTTTTAGCCAATCACCAATGAATAATCCAAAGATTACTGACATTCTTTTTATAGCCTCAGATTCCCGCGCCAAACTATAGAGTTTACCAACAATTTTCGAGTTTGCTTGAATTGTTCAAGATCTCTAAATGAAGAAATTGAAATGGTACTACAGGATCCAGAATGTTTAAAACTAAATATTTTAAAGCAATCGACGAATGCGTCTTGTGCAATTTGCAATGGACACACTCATTTAGGACGTGTTTCAATAGTGCGTGTTTGTGCTCGACCTTTAGATGAAAACGGCCTTTTACTGTCAGAACTGTTACCAGGTTTGCGATATGTATATCGAGCCCAAAGATGTGCACTTACAACTATTATTGGAGAATTTGCGGCAGAAAATTAATAATCAAAACCATGGATTTGAAAGTGAAAATCATTTTTCTGATGAAGATTTTTTCTGTTTCTTCTATTACTAAAGTTCAATTTGAAGAAATAGTCGAAGAGAATAATGGCTATGTAAGACCAGTTTCAAAAAAAGATCTATTAACTTTTTTCTGTAAAATCCGTCAAGTCATTTCAGATGAATTTCTGAAAGTTATACTTAATTATTCAAGTAGACAAGCTGTAAGTATTGCAGTTGCTATGACAAAAAAATCAATTTGGTCTGGCTTTGTTAATTGATGGTACTTACAGCCATATACAAAGAAGTAAGAACTTCAGAAGCTTAAGGAATCATATTCAACCTATAAACACTCTCATCTGGTGAAGCCGGTTCTGGTTACAGCGCCAGACGCTTATATCCTAGACATTCACGGGCTATATTTTGCAGATGGCAGAAACAATGATGCGTTGCTATTACGAGCAGAATTTGAAAGAGATGCCAATGGGCTGCAACAATGGCTTCAGGAAGGTGATATATATTGACATTTGTGATAGAGGGTACCGAGATTGAGGACCACTGCTAGGAGACGTGGCTGTGTCATGTCTACCAGCTTTTTGCAACCCGGGCAAAACCAAATGATAACTTAAAATGCAAATCAATCCCGTCTTATTACAAAACAAGATGAGTAATTGAAAGTCGAAATGGGCATATTAAATCCATTTTTAAGTTTCTTGGAGGAGCCCAATGTCCCAAGCAACGCATTTAGGGGAATTTTACCCGATAACTGCAGCCTTAATAAATAAATTCAAGATATCTATAAATATTTGAAATGTAGATGTTGCTTTGGCAAGAAGAATGCGAGAGAAATCTAATACAGCGCCTCCAAATACGAATTTTGAAAAATAACTTGGCCCAGTTTCGTACAAATTGGATACTCTCATACTCATTTCCCGGATTTTCCATAATTGGATTTGGAATACTTGAAGAAACTTACTTTGGTGTGTACCAAATCGGGATGGCTCAATTATAATATTCAGAACAGTTTTGAGGAAGAAGTAGCAAATGTCAAAGAATAGTAGAATCAGGGCTACTGAGATCTCGTTTATTCTCTAGGTTCAGGAATGCTGTGAAATACCAATTATGGATTAAATATAACAGCATTAACTTAGAGATTACACAGGCCAACACACATTTTGGTGCCTGCGATTTTTAAACTATTCCTGGGTAATTTTTGGATGCAGAATGTAAAAAAGTTCTCAAATTTTGTCTATCAGATCTAGTTTTTTTTTTTTAAATTGTGTATATATTTTACGTTATAACTGTTACAATATATAATATTACTATTGTCAGTTAAAAAAAAACAAAGACAAATGGATTTAAGTAATTATTGCAAAAACTTAATTTACATAATTAGATTAGTCACTAATCACATAATCTCGCTGAAGGCTCCAGCACTAGTCCGCCATCATGTAGCTATCCCATCGTCCTTGATAACGATATTCCATAGTTTTAATATACTGACGGAATCTTTCCCCCTTTTCTTCACTACCATCACCTGGAAAACGATCTAGGTGGCTGTGGAGGTAGTGAACTTTTATACTCATGTTACAGCCGAGAATATTAAAATTTGAAAGCATAGTTTTCACCAATTCTACGTAATTCTCTGCTTTATGATTGCCAAGAAAATTTTGTACTATTTGAACAAATGAACACCAAGCGTTAACAAGTTGCCTTATTTAAGGACCATCAAATATACCAGCTTTTAGTTTTTCCGTGCTAATGCCAGGAAATGTACGTGACAAATACCCAAAACAATTTCCATCTCGATTTAAAGCCTTCACAAATTGCTTCATTAGGCTTAGCTTGATATGCAAGAGCGGAAGTAAGATTTCTTCTCTTGAAACCAAAGGTTCGTTAATCACATTTTGCTTTCCTTGAATCATGACATCTCTTGAAGGCCAATTTTTGTTAACCCAATGCTCATTTTTAGCTCTGCTGTCCCAAAGGCACAAAAAACAAGGATATTTTGTATAACCACTCTACTATCCAAGGAGGAAGTTAACCATTTTTAAATCAACACAAATTGCCCACAGATGTTCTTCGTATTTAATTTTTCTCAAAACTAATGCAATTGTTTCATATTCTTCCTTCATGGTAGTAGAACGACCAATAGAAATTGAGCCATATTTGTTACCGTTATGTAAAAGAACACATTTTAAACTACGTTTTGAACTGTCAATAAAAATGTGCCAATCATCTGGAGTGTATTCAGGCAAACCCATTTTTTCTAAGAGCTCTTTTATATTGTTACAGAATACCAAGTCATTTTGATTGAAACACTGCAGAGTTGCTAAATCTGCTTCAAATTCGCTGTCGTTTTCTGAATTTTTTGAACTTCGTCAGACGTTGATGTTTCTGTATCATCTTCTGTCAGTTCGGGTAGACTGCTGAATGATGGAACGGGTATTTCTTTCGAATGCGCTACAGGCCTTCTTGCAAAATCTAGATCAGGATATGTCCATTTGTGTCTATTGTTTCTATTTATGCCCAAACCATTGGTACAAGAAACTTTAGGCCCAAGATTTATCTTAATCTCCTAAATGAACGCCAAAATAGGCAAGATAAGCTCTTTTCACAAAGTCAGAAATCGTTTTTCTGCTCTCTTTCAAAGTGTGTTCACTACACACATAGCAAAAAACATCTGGATGATTTACACAGGTACGTCTGCTTGTGGATGTCATTTTTTCAGTTTAGTGTCTTGATACTACAAAACGATCAAAATTTACACAAAATGATAGCACAACTTTACTTGGGAAAACTCAGTAATATACTAAATCGAGTCATAGGCAATTACAGGTATCCATTTGGTTAATTAGATTGTGGGAAATTTCTATTTTGACGATTAAGTACATATTTATCTCTTTATTTGTTATCCTTTATCAGAAAAAAATATCAATTAACCTGTAACCTGTATCTCAAAAACTAGAGCTGATAGAAAAAAATCTGGTGGCATTTTTAGAATCAGCACATTAAAAACGTCTAAAATCAGATGTTAGATTTCCGGCACCAAATTTTTGTTTTCATTTTGTTACCCTGTGTTATAGATGAAGAAAGAGACATTGACAATGTTATTTTAGGCTACTATTGCACTGTAAAAGTGGCTCGAAAACGATAGGATGCTGTTCGCATATTTGTAGTGTTTTGTGGTATTTGAGTTCTACACGCCACTAAAATAGTATTAATTATCCCAGTCGCATTCTTTTAGAAAATATCTTAGATGCCGGAAATAGACCAGTATAGTTAATAAATTGTTTTCCAACACTTTTTTTTTTGATGTACCATTTTACCTTTTTACTTATTGCCTGTTTTTCGCAATTTCATGTTCAATAGCAACGTGCAGGTATATTTGTAGTTATCCTATATATGTGTAATTCTGTCCAGACTTATAATTAACTTTATGGACTAGCTATGTAATAACTATTTACTTTTTAAAAGTTGTCTTTGCCATCTTAATATTTATCCAACATTTAAGTACTTATAGTTTAAAATATAGATAACATCTAATCAAAGTTATATTCCTTAGGTTCGAGTTCAATAAGAATTGTTTTTTAATTGTCTAATATTGTCAGCATTTGAAATTTGCAATTTCAATATTTGTTTACACAAACGATCGTTCAAATATGAAAATTAATCGAAAACATTTTAGGCGTAAAAATAAAATACACTTAATTAAGTTTGAGACTATTTTAGGGCCACCATATAGGTATTAATGGTCAAAATTCATTTTAAATATAATTAATTAAGGATTCTTTGCTGAATGTAACCATTATTTACATAATTATAACACATTTAAAAATTCGTAAAAACATTTTATTTATATTCGGTTGGTTTAACATCAATATTTCAAACATTTATAAAATCAAAAATAGACATAGAAATTATTTAAAAATTTCACAGAGTCCGAAAAACATTTCCCTATATCTGTCGGTCTGGTTGTTCGAAGTATAGCTTAAAAACTACTAATTTTACTTCAAAAATAAAATGGTTTATAAAATCAGTACTAGAATACTACTTAATCAATTGCTTTCAGATTTTGCACAGAAACTAAATAATATAAGGATGAACAAAAACAAGTTTAAATAGCTACTTAGTTGTAAACAAGGTGCTATATCAGTTTTAATATATTGCGGTAGTATGTTTGGTAAAAACAGGTAATGGTATATTTTTTACCTGTATTACTAATTGCAAAAACTACATAAAACAAAAAAGTATTAAAGTTAATGTCAGTCATATCAGGAACAAGACTAGTACCAATCCATTGAAAAGTTAAGGCTTGAATATTCAGTCACATAAATTGGCTAAAATAATTTATAAAAACTCTATGGTATCGCAGGCCTCTTACACTATGTTTATAAAAAAATGTGGAACAATTAAGTCCATATATAGGTTACACCCTGTTACTTGCGAATGATATTCAAAATTGGCCACTTTTTTTTTGTGATATTTCAATTTCAATAATAACTTTTAACCATTGCCACTGACGTCCTCATGGTAAAATGTAGAAAACCACTCTACATAGTACTTTGAGAGAAAAATCTTGTTCCATTTTAGGTTCGATTCAATATAGAAGAAACACCTAACGATGAAAAATCGGCCAAGACAATTAGTTCTACAAAAAATAAATCATTGGATTGGCTAGGAGGCTCAGAAGATGATCTCCTAAAGAAAGATCACACAACATCCAAATCTACACCAAATACTGATATTTTAGGGGACGTACTATCCACCGCTACTTCAAAACCAGACAGCAAAAAATCATTTGACCTATTGGATGATTTATTACCTCAAAGAGGAAGAAAAGCAGATCAAGCCAAAACCGCTTCTTTTGAGGACATATTAAGAGACAGTAAAGTCCAAAAATCAGGGTCTGGAAGTCTCGAAAAGGGCAGTGTGGATAAAATCGAGCCAAAAACTGGACCAGGATCTTTGGAAAATACCTTGGGTTCCCAACGAAGTACTGCCGAAGGATTGAGTATGATATTAGAACCCCCTAAGGGACCTAGAAGAGCAGGAAGAGGATCCAGTACAGGAGTTAGTGATGTTCTGGGGCTCTTTGGGTCAGGACCATCTTCTAGCGAATTTCTAGTATCGTCGAAACCAAGTAGTACAGAAGAATCAAAGATTACAACGAAAACTTTAGGAAAAGGTAGGTAGTAAATACATACAGCCAAATTGTTCTTGGGCTATATGGTTTTAAATTAAACTGCAGATTGATTGGTCAGTCACATATCTAATTGAACGTATATAGTTTTAACAGGACGTTTCAGTCACTTTCATGGCCTTTTTTGTTTTTGTAGGGTGCTAAAATTATTGACATTGCTGAAATAAATAGAACAAAGGGAGAGCATATTTTTTTATTTTACACTGACTTACCCCAAACAACAGAAATCCGCTAAGTCATGATCAGTTTAAAACATATTCACACACAAATATTTTAGAAAATAAATAACACATAGAGACATTGCAAGTGAACATATTTACGTCAACACATACAAACGTACACTGGGAAGTGAGAAACTTGAATAGTTATATCGAAGCAGTACCGACTGATGAACCTGTACGATTATAATATTAGTAGAGCTTTTTTATATTATTAATATTTATATCTATATTTCTGTATATATGTATTAAAAAAATCCTGAAGCAATCAACGACAAATTCGATATCAAACCTAAGTAAGATTTATTACAACTTAATCGGGTTTTTTCGCTTTAACTACACTATATATCAAAAAAATTTACTTATTTTTTATTTTTTAAAGTTTTACGAGTCTAATAAGTCTTATTTTTAAATTTTTTGAAGACCCTGTACATCCGACCTGAGATTTGACGCAGTTAAAATTAGTTTTTCTTTAAACACCAACTTTTATCAAGAATAAAATTTTCTGAAAAATCAATAATAAAAAGTTTCTCATTTGTTGCAAACTCTTATATCTATATAGTGAGGATACTTTTAATTACGTCTCATTAAAGTACTTTAAGAAAGCGATTATATGTTGAAGGTAAACTTATCGGTTTATTACAAGCTTATATTTAACAATATTATATTTCCTTATCATAAAACTATTTTTTTTATATTTCAAAAATCGAAGGCTTTTGACAAGTCTAATATAATCAAATCAAGGGACTTTAAAACCTCGTCCGGAATGTCCAATAAAACCTAAACCGAGAATATGAAAATATAGGATAAGATTAGGTAATACAGCGTATACAAAATATAAAAAATCAAAGTCTGAGGCTGCCTGGAATGAGTAGAAACAATTAAGAAATCTATTCAATCAAAAATTCTGTTGAAAGGAGAGGTTATTTGGAATAAAGGACTTTACCAGAGGGTATTGGCTCGACTAAACAGTTCAGTATTTCTTTTCTAAATAGTGTTCCTCCCGTTGATAGTGATCTCCAGGATATTTTATTAAATATAATACTTTCATGTAATGATCCTTTTTCTTTGATTTTGCTACAGCTGATGATCATGATGGCACTTGACACTCAATGTTGAGTGATTCTGCATTACTATTTTTATTACCGTCAATTGGGGTAGAATTGATCAAAATTAAAATAAATTTGCCCATATTTCTCAAAAAATACTCAACAATTAGGCAAAATGAGGTTAAGTATATATAATATGATTATATGAATGATTACGCTTATAAAATGTTAAATATAGACTGCAAAAAAACAAAAAAGCCCTGAACAATCTCATACTAGATTTGGGGCGAGATTGTTCACACAAATTTTTTTGGATAAACTACAACGGGATAAAGCTATAAATGATCAATCTCAACCTCACTGCTTAAAGACAACTGGTTCAGAAATTATGGCATTTTGTGTATTTTGGGGTGAGATTGTTTAGTAGGGTTTAGATTGATCAATAGTCATACGTAATATATTTTAGGACTTAATATATTTTAGTATAAAAAAACAAATATGTAATTTCAAACTCTTTAAAGAAAAGAAACAAAGTCTAATTAAGGCTATAAACAAAAAAAAAGCGAATTCTGACAAAAAACAAAACTTTTTGAACAAACAATATCGAAAATGTTTATTATATTTCAAAGACATCGATAATCATATCGAATAAATATGTAACTGTACCATCAGTTACTTCACTTACTGGATTTTGTAAAATGTCAATTACGTCAGACATATCTGCTACAAATTCGTCACCCTCTTGAATTTCGAACATTTTTCCCGCCCTGTCCAAAGTTTTCAGTCCCTGTAACTCCAATTATTTTTTACCTTCTGCATCTTCTGTTATCTTTTGGACAGTGACCGCATAACGATATACAGTTTTTTTGACTTGAATTTCCTTCTCTTCTAGTTTGAAATACTCTGTTTCTGCTTGCACATCATCATTTATATCTTCTAGAGGATCTTCATCGGAATTATCATTGCCCATTGGTCCACTTATATCTGACTCACTGGAATCTTCTCCGTTATTTGCTACCATACTCCTACCACGTTCCACAGATTATTTTTGGCGTTTAATATATTTTCTTGATGGTGCGGCTGTAAATCTTTGCTGTTGCAAATAGTTCACAAGAATATTATTTGCAGAGCCATCAGTATCAGTTCCAATTTCTTCCGGAATCTAGTGCAGGGCACTTTGGATTTGCTGTTCATATATACAAGAGTGGAGTCTATTGACTGGGGAAAGTTTTTCTTGTCGATTGCTGTTTGTTGTTGATGGCTTTTTTTCCAGTTTGTTAATACAGACCTCCAAACCATTTTCAATAGACGGAAGAAACCGACGTCGAGAGGCTGGGTAAGATGCGTTGATTTTTTTAGGAGACACACAAAAGCAAAATCGTTTCCTTCGCATTGCCTCAAGACACTCTCTGTTAAATGTGATAAAAGGTTATCTCCTATTAGAACTTTCCGACCGGGAAAGGGCTTCGCGTGAGGTAAAAAAGACAACTCAAACCAATCCGTAAAAGTTTGGGCATCTATCTATCCGTGGTAAGTTCGGTTATAACGAGCCCCACAACTACAGCACCTTTCTTTGCAACACGGCTCATCTTCGGACCCATTTCTATCCACTGCTGCCACATTTTCTCAGCCTTATAAATAACGTAAGGAGGCAGCAGTACACCCGAAGCAGTTCCACATATCATTATTGAAATAGCGGTTTTAGCAAAATTGCATATGCGCGCCGTATACTTAGTTCCACGGCGAAACAACATCTTTTGCTTACTCGGGTCGTCTTGCAGATTTGTCTCGTCGTAATTGAATATGTTGCATGCTGGCACATGTCGTAGCGTTTCTCTTAAGTTATGGAAATAAACTGAAATTTGTTAGTTTTAAACTAAAATGTGAGAATGGTGCAAGTATACAACCTTTCAAGTAAAAGATTGCAACAAAATGGAATACACCAAAATGCTGCTAAATTTTTAAATCAAAATTTAAGGTTGATTAGATCAAGTAACAAGCAGACATCTGCAAAAGGGTATTTATTAAGTACAAATAAAATACAAATTAAAGTAATTAATAAAACATTTTAACAGCTATTGAAACCAAAATCGGCTCAGTTGAGGCACTGTTTAAAATCCAAATGTGGAAATTTGTTTTGGTTGTTCAATCGAACCAATGCCGTCCTTCCATTCATAAAATAGCTCATCTTTGCGTGCAGGCCATTTCCAAGACTTAAGATTTCTTTTTCATTGGGTTTATGGTTACTCTTATATCATTTAGGAGTGTGTTCCAGGATATAGTTTCCCTTCATAAGAAAATATCACGAATTCCCCTACACTTCAGCGAATCCGGGTCATGGGCGTTATTTATAAAAAACGACCTGTGATTATATTTTTTATGAGTATCAGGTCTTCCTCCATCTCCGCAACTTCATCAATATCATTCTCAGACTCTTACAGTGTAAGTGATTCATTCTATGAATCCGAAATGATGTTCTCATTTTTCTCTGGCACATGGGCAAATTCCACACTTTTCAAATCTCGATATTCAGTTGTCCTTAGCCTTGTCTTGAAGTTTGTTCATATGTAAAATATTGTTTCTTTAATACACTGCCTTTAGTAGCAACGTTGCTTTCTTTCCAGTTGGACAAAATTTCACGCCAAGCTTTCTTCATGGGGGTAAAAAAAAGGTTATATTCAATGGTACCTACCTACCGTCAATAAAGAAACTGACCTTTTAAATGAGTTACGGATCCTTACAGGGTATTTTATGCCGTTTTTAATTAATTTAATTTTAACTCGTTTCGTTCCAGGATTACCAGTGAGGTTTCTTTCATCATAATTCCAAATCTGTTCTTGACACTTGCTTCATCTAAGGCAGTCCTATTTCATTTGATGTTATTAGCAAATCGAACGGTTAAATCGTTATGACGTTTCACAAATGATTCATTCCTTTCCAGATATATTATTATCAAATTTTAGTATTTTTCTTCCCTGTCGAATTAGATAGGTTCGAATTATACATCTCAAATCAAATATCAAATTGATTTATTGGAAAACGAAAGTCGCTAATATTGTGAATACATGATACAAATTTCCTTTCCTCCTCCATATAAATGTAGGACATCCATACTTTCTATTGTGTAAGTTCATTAACTTGTAGTTTATGGTTCTCCTTAGAATCTTATAAGTTTCTTCGGCAAGTCTCTGCCTCATTTCGTTTTTGATGGCATCTGTTCGGGGGTATAATCAACATATTTACAACTTTGTGGTTGCCTTTTATGAGTTCTTCCCATTCTGTGAAAATCGTGAACAAAGGAATATTTCACCTAGAATTGTTAACAACAGCACATTTTATTAGTATGCCAAATTATTTCACACTAACCTGTTTCATAGGGAAAGAATCAATCATTTAAATCATACAAGCTCCCTCTATTGATCATAGCATGAATAATTTCAAAATTTTTACTTTAAAGGTACCTGTAACGACCGGAAAATACTGATTTGGTGCAATGTTAACTACCTTACATGGTGCGAAAGGTACTCATTTTAATATATATATATATATATATATATATATATATATATATATATATATATATATATAGTTATTTATATACGAGTTCAGAATCATATCATTTGGCTCATTCATTATTTTATTTGAGAAGTCATTAGTAAACACAAAAGAAAAATCTATTGAATGCAACTTTTGTTATAATAATTTGAAACATAAATATACACATAATTAAATAATATAAAAATCAATAATTTTGGTTGGCCCAATATGCATATTAGGGTCGGTGATTTTGCCACTGGGTAACATCTCCCTTTTGCTTTAGAAATGCTTGAATTCGCTTTGGCATGGTATCTACTAACTTTTTACAGTCTTTAGCAGTAAACGAATTCCAAATTTGAGTTAGTTTCTCTTTTAATTCAGGAACAGATCTAGCAGGTATAACATGTAAGTTTTTTTTCATTTTATACCATAGTGTTTCAATAGGTGACAGATCGGAGCTACTGGATGCCCAATCTAACATTGGAATATTATTTTGCAACATCCATTCCTTTACCATTTTGGCAATATGGCAAGCAGCACCATCTGGTTGGAATATATACTTATTTTCTTTAGTTTGTAATGTTTCAATGGATGGCATCAAGCAGTCTCTAAGGATGTTAATGTACCTTGCAGCATTAACAGTCCCTTCTATCAGCTGTAACTTTCCAACCCCTTGACATGCAGCCCCAAACCAATACAGAAACCGGAAATTTTACTTTTCGGCGCAAACACTCCGAATGATATGGTTTTGTTTGATCCGTAATACCCTACTCCGATAATCTCCAACACAAACCTCAAACCTTGACTCGCCACTCCAAATAACACTATCCCATTGTATCTATGACCAGTTCTGATGATTTTTTGACCATATGTTCGCCTATTCTTTTTCTGTCTTAGATTAAACAAAAGTTTTTCTTTAGCCTACGAGTTAAAAATGTTGTATTGAGTTTGTACAAAAAAAGTTCTAGAAAATGACTTACCTTATAAAAGGTATAGAAATGTTCACCAGTTGCTCTGTTCCACGCTAAGCTTAGTTCACCACAATTGGTATGACGGTTTTGCGTCACAATACGCCGTAAGACTGTAATATTGATCGGACTTTCGGATCGGAAGTTCTTCCCAAATTAGGCTTTTCTTCAACTGCTCCTGTCGTTTTATATAATTAACGATATTTCGTACAGTGTAGCTTGATAATTGCAGTTGCTTAGCGATTTTACCACAAGAATTAGCGCATTTGAATAAATTAACAATAACTTTACGCAAATCGTTAGACAGTGCTTTTCACAGCACCATTTTTTAAGTTTTTGACTCACAACTACTCGCTGATCTGTTGAACATCAACAAATAGCAAATGTTTTGTTTTATCTCAAGGCTAATTTGATAAACCAATGGACATGTTTTCTGCATGGGCCAAACGAAATGAATAATTTTTATATTATTTAATTTAGTGTTCTGTGCATATTTCAAGTGTTCTAATATTTATTTTAGTGAAAAATGTTTACTTGTTTTATAATAATGTTGTTATTATAACAAAAGTTGTATTCAATAGATCTTTCTTTTGTGTTTACTACAGTGGCGGCTCGCGGATGAAAAAGTAAGTGAAGTGCAAATGAAGCAAGAAAACATCGCAATAATTTTTTTCCAGAATTTTTTTTTATATGTGGAAGGGCTAGAATATTTTTTTACGACTTACCTAAATTTTGTATACTAAATCAATTCTCCTATCCTTCATAGCAGCAAATTTATTTATAACATCCTCAAAAAATGAGTGAGTTGCTCTAATCTCCTCCACACATTCCTTTTGAATTGAAATATTGCCTAGAGAAGTAAATCTTTTTTGAGATGTTGTATTTCTTAAATAAGTTTTTACACGTTTGAGACAAGAAAAACTTCTTTCCACTGAAGCACTTGTCGACGGTATTGTTAAAATAAGGGAAAACACTATATGCTTTGGTTAAAATATCTTTTTATTTTCATTAATTTTTTTCACTTGCTCTTGCAGCGATATATTCCAATTACTCTCATTGGCAAAAATAAAACCAAGCTCATTTTTAAGTCGTTGACTTTTTGAAAATATTTCCCCATATAACTGTAACAAATTTTCAAACGGGCTAGTCGGAACATTTAAACTATATTCGGAAAATTTAGCAGAATCTGCCAAACATAAAAATGTAAGATTTTCAGAGTCTTGAAAGCTTTAAAGTATGGCCCAATATTTCATAAAAAAGGGTTCTATACTTAGCCCTAATTTCTTCAGGTGAAAACTTAGCAAGCTCCCGTTTGTAATGATTTATTTCTGTAATAGAATTTGCTTTATCAAACATGGTATTTAAAAAAATGTTAATTTTTTTTTACAGAGCGCCTCACGACAGCGTTTTTTATTGGATATGCAATTTTTTGAAGAACACAACTTGAACAATCACATTTACTTCGAATTTGAAGACCAACGAGTTTCTATAATTGTTGGT
Source organism: Kuschelorhynchus macadamiae (assembly GCA_030620095.1). Taxonomy (NCBI): domain Eukaryota; kingdom Metazoa; phylum Arthropoda; class Insecta; order Coleoptera; family Curculionidae; genus Kuschelorhynchus; species Kuschelorhynchus macadamiae. Next base: position 80,490 of record JAUTXW010005133.1, read on the forward strand.
ATACGCCTCGTGGATGCAGATGTAAGAGCATACGTTCGTTTTCCTGAGTGATGAAAAAATGAGGGAATACTACTAAGGCTTGCAAAAAAATTCGACATTTAGAAACATTTTTAAACTTTGCTGTATCAGGACAAATACAGCTTGCGGCGCTTTTTCTTTTTCTTTTTTTGAAGGCAATATAGATGACCAGACATTACACTTGCGCTATTGTAACATTACCCTATTAATTTATGTTTATAGTTAAATTGGTCCAAAATTTGATCCAATAGAGAATATAAATTCTCCGACGTTTTATCGGAGCTGACATTATAAAATCCTAAGAATTTCTCGACTACTGGACCTTCTGAATTAACGTATCTTAAAATTATGGAGCACTGGGAGGTTTGCGTAATATCAGTGCTATCATCCACTTGCACAGAAAAAAACTGTGTGTTTATTATTTCATTTTTTACATGATCATTTAAATAATCAGAAATCCATTCAATTAAATTCAATTAATAATTAATTATTTCGTTTTGAATAGTTTTCGAGTCACCAGTAAAACATTTTTAATTTTTTTGTAATGCTCTTTTAGTTCTTGGGAACTTCGTGATATTAATAAATCTAAAAACTTTTTAAAATTCTCCCTATTTATTGACTGGCTGCTTTCATCATGGCCGCGAAAGACTAACTCTTGTTTTGCAAGGTACAAAACTGCGTCAATTACCAAGCAAATAAATAGTCTGTTTAATCGGACGTTTTCGTTAAAATATATCACCTCAAACATTAGAATAATGAACCCAAGTGACAGAGGAAGAATGGAAAAATATACACCAGGAGTACCTAAACAATATAGTTTTGAATATGCCTAGTAAATTAGAAATATTATAATCGACTTTTGCAAAGGTCATAGTTACCCCTCTGTTTTTGTTCCGCCATCTTGGATTTGCGGATGACCTGGTAACGTTTTGCTAAAAAATCCACCACGGGATTTTCATATATTTAACATACCTGTAAATCCTTTCTTATTCCACACTGAATATTTATTGGAAACTAGTAAACAAGTCCAGCAAAACAATTTTTGTAATATTTGACTACTACATAACCATTTGTACGCCGAAAACCAAGATGATGATTAAAACTCTGATCTTGTTCCTTCCATCGATTAAATGGAATTTCCAACAAAATGCAAGCCACATTCGTGATCGGATTCATCAATAATGTAAATTAATAAACCCGACATACACCAAATAAAGTTGTAACACCATGAATAAATATAACACAAAACAGTCAAGGAAACTGCAAAGGAACTAACCGATTGGAACGAAATCCGCGAAAATAAAAGTAAACAACCACCCCAAACTGAACGACACGTGGGTGTAGCGAAGTGGTTATAGTTATAGTTGTTATAATAATGTTCGATTGAATGTTTTAAAAAGACATGCCGCGAACGGTTAAGTAAAATATTTATTCGAGATCTACAGTTTATTTTTTGCTAGTTAGGTGAATAAATGAACGTAAAAACTTAAATTTTAAGAGATATATAATAAATATAGTTAGATGTTTGCTTGTTTATTTTTCCTGGTGAAGTACCACTTCACCTACTTCACCTGAATAGCCGCCACTGATTTACTAATGTCGTCTTAAATAAAATAATGACTGGGCCAAACAATATGATTCTGGGCTCGTATATATATATAATAAATTTATTATTCAGCTCGTAATGAATTAACCCTATTCTTGTCAGATGTACCTGATTGGCTTGGTGGAAGCTCTACTTCAATAAATAAATCAGACACCACATTATATCTACCGACACCAGCACCTAAAGAGTATGATACGGAACAAGTACAAAAACTTACAGAATCGGAAATAAGAAATGAAGTTCCGGAAACAAACAAAGAAATATCAAAAAGCCAAAACATTCCTGATAATATTAGAGAAAGTGTCCAGGTTTCTACACAAGGTAATGTAGGTAGGTATTATTGTAAAAAAGACTAGTTACCACAGTGTATTTTACATTACAGACACGATACGATTTGTTTTGCTTTTTAGGTTCCATGTGATTTCTAACGTAAATACACTGCCCCACATAATTACAGCACATATTAAATTTAAACACTAAAAAAATTAACAATGTTTACTCGATGTGCAAAATTTTTTTTTAGTATAAAGGTGAGGTCTTATATTTTATTTTTTTTTTTGAAAACATAGGGATTTAAAGTAGAGTAAGATATATACAGGGTGAAATAAAAACCCATGTTTTTTATGTTTTTTAAACATTGGTATAGAAAGTACACTCAATATATTAGATAACTTTTGTGATTACCTATGTGAATAAGACAGAGAGTTACTAAGATTTTGTTTTTTGAACTTCTTTGTTAAAATAGTTATAATTTTTTATTTAAAGCCTGTTAGATTTTCAATCACTATTAGTTACCCAAGTAGCACATGTAATAATATATGGGCTAAAGCGCTGTGATATTGGCCAATATCCCTGGCTAATTAGCTAAAATTGCTAGCCAAAATAACAGTTCTATTACAGTATACAGACCGAAATAAGTGGGGAATAATAATTTGGCCATAATGGGGTTAAAATGGCCAATTGGCATATATACGACCCTCTCTTCTGATTTTATGGTTGGGTTTATTAGCTACTTTTTGACTTTAAAATCAAGCTTTTTTAGCTGAATTGTGACGTGTTTTGTAGCCGAAATTTGAGTAACATTTTTTTCCGAAATTTACCTAAATAATTTCTCATTTTTTGCCTTTTCTTCATTTATATGATAAATCATCAATCGTTTCAAATTATGTAGAAATAGTATTAACAGAGCTAATCAGTGTAAAAATTCATGAGCCAAGAGGAAACGCAAAGATAACAAATCATGCTTTCGTAGAAATACGTACACTATGACTTATTGTGTAAAATATTTTAAGTTCGGCTGTTGATATGGACAATAAACACTTGCGCAGGAACTTTTACTGTATAAAGAGTCTAAGATAGGCAGGTAAAACGCGCGCCCCTTCTTAAAACTAAAAATTACGTTTTCTACAATTTTTTTTTAGTTTGGAAATGTATTTTACTATGAATATTGATTAGAGTCCATAACGTAAAAAAACATGCATGAAAATACGTTTTTATAGGTAGAAAGAATATGTTTGTTTAAAATGGCCAAGTAACGGCTGCTAGGAAATTAGTTTAATTTTAATTTCAATCATGGCGGATCATAAAAAGCTTTGGGATATTTTTTAAGCAAATATTCCTTGAAATTGGCCACTTTGTAAGCAAATATGGCAATGATTTTCAAATATAGCCAAAATGTGTAGCAACATTTACTAAAATTTTGCCAATAAAAATGCCTACTTGGTTTGCCTTTAGTATTCGCTAAAAAATGGCTAATTTAAGACTCAGGAGCCAGCGTAACAAAATTAAACGACGATTAACCCAAGTCTGCATTTTTCTATATGTGGTGGCATATTTAATCTTTTTATTAGACATTTTGTATGGTAAATAATTTTTAGTTCGTTTTTCTAAATAAATCTTCAATTTGGTTAAGTATAGTTTTATAGTTTATAAACGTAAATTTGAAAATGTGGCATTTTTTGGACAATATTATAGCAAAAATAAGCGAAATAAAACTACCCAATTTTAGTTTAATTTTGAAATAAAAATATGATAAAAAGCCATATTTTTTCCTTTCAATTTTTGTTGTTTTATACAGCTATTATTACTATAATTAAACTTAAATACCTGCTAAAATATGTTTGGTTGGCATTTGGGAAAAATGCCTACTTATTGATCATATTCTGACCTCGATTTCTATTGATTAAAAATGCCATATTCTGGCATTGTAAACAGCTATGCTTACTATAATTTAACTTCAATACTTAGTAGAATATATCTGATTATGTTGTGGCAACAAAATTAACAGATATTTCTACTTTTGGCCATCTAATATTACAAAAAAAAAGCTGGAGGTTTAATTACCCCATAAAAGATATTTTTTTGGCCATTAATTATGCTATAGCCTAACTACATTAGACACTGCTATTTTTGGAGCCAGAAATCTAATTTGAAGCAAGCTTTCATGGCTAGAAAACAAACCAAGAATCATTTGCGTAAATTTGACAAATCTCTGGTTTTTATGTGTCTTTTATAGCTAACTGTAAGGCAAAAAAGCTCATCAGCTAATTTGTGCTACTTGGGTATCGCGTTACCCTCCATAGTCGTTTAGTAACACATACATACTATATTTTCAAACATTTTTACTGAACGCCATTTTGTTCCATCATATTGGATTCCTACCAATACTTTACCAGTTTCTTACTACTTATGCCACACTTTTGGGTATAATTTACAATAAATTCAATAAGTAGTTTTTCCATTGACACTCACCGCCATTTTGTTATGTCATGTTAAATTCGTACCAGTTTCCCTATATCACATTTAATTTTTCTGCAAAATGTAAAGTCAATTGATTAATTTTTTTTACGCTGATTTTTTTAAAATTTTGTTTAATCGCCAATTTGTTCCGCCATCTTGAATGCGTATCACAACTTTACCAATTTATCTCTATATTGCACATAATGCTTGCACAAAATTTGAAATTAATAGTAATAATAATAAGTAGTTTTTTCAGGCTGATTTTTTAAATATTTTATTAGGCCGCCATTTCGTTTTGCTATCTTATATTCATACCAAAATGTAACCAGTTCATTCCAATGTAACACTTGATTTTGATTGAGGTAAATTTGATAATAAATTTTTTAAGTAATAATTTTTTTAACGTTTCACTTGTTCCGGCATATTGGTTGTTTATGAAAATATTAGCAGACCATCCCCATACGACCCTTAATTTTTGACTAAATTATTTTAAAGTTGTGATAAGTTAATCTGATACATAGCTTTTAAGCTAAGCCGCGAACTGACAGACAGACAGAGAGACAAACCGACAAACGGACTAACGGAATTCTTAAAAAATGTAAAACCTGAGAGGGTCAGATAAGCCGGATAAGTAGTCAGTATACAAAACCAACAAGTTCTGGTAGATACATACATTATTTTTCGAATCATTCTAATAAAACAAAAATTAACTTAATTATAGCATTAAAAACGCGAATCGAAAAGATTTCTCATCCATCCTTACGAGGAAAGAATTGAAATAAATTTCATAAAATTCTACTTAATAATTCATACCCTTATAAACTTTTAAAAAAACTAATTTTTAGCTCTTCCCAAACAGTTGACCATAATCTTAGAAGTAATGGAATAACACCTGAAATTTCAGGTTTTTTTACACATAATCCTACTTTTTACTTTTCTCTGCCATATATAAAAAAATATCTACAAACTACAAATGTTTTTAAATTTGAATCTTCAATTAAAATAAATCACAAACATAGTAAAACTATAGACATGTTATTTACTAAACTTAATGACATTACAAAAGTCTAATATATATATATATATATATATATATATATATATATATATATATATATATATAGGTCAAACATTTAGAGTTTTAAAAGACAGATAAACAATACGTAAAAGAAGTGACTGTATACTAAATAAAAACATGTGTGCCCTCACAGAGCACACTAAGAGACTAGGACATATTTTTGAACATAATGAAACAAACATTTTATGCAATGAAATGAACTACAAAAAAAGATTTTGGAGATGGTTGAAATTTCTTCAAAATCTATTAATAAAAAAACAGACATTGATGACGCTAGTGTTATTTACTCACATTTTTTAACCTTAGAAACTAAAAATAATAATAATACCCACCATCACTAATGTTTCAGTTTCAATTGAATGAGTTTCAACCATCTAAATATAATTTAAATTTAAATTACTTATTTTAATTTTATGTTATTTACTTATATGTAAAATGTAGAGTTATATATATTTATTGGTCTTGTGTGAAGAACATAAAAACAATTGCGCTGACAATGATGTATTTCTAAAAGACTATGTAACTTAAATCCTAAACAAAGAATATAAAATTGTTCATTAGACATATTCCCCAGTTATCAAAGGATACAAATGTTCATTATGCAGCAGTTTTTTAGTACTGAATTTTTAAACATTTCATTAGGATGCCATTATGGGTTTATACAAAAATTGTACCAGTTTATCCATCCCTATATCACATTTTATTTTTACGCAAATTAATAATGTTTATCGGCACGCTACTGGTGGTATAAATCAGTCGTTTTATAAGACACTTTAGTGCATTTGTCTATTGAAAAATTCGCCCCTGCGGCGCTTGTGCGCATAGGCTAAAATAGCATTTTGTAAAATTAGCACGTTACAAACACGAACAAATTGTTCTTTTAGTTATGATTCTATTTTATGTGAAAATTACGATTTTTTTACAGAAGATTCACTTTTTTCTTAGGGACGCAACCAGCAGAATCTAGTTTTCAAACAAACATGTCTAACCTTCAAACACAAGAGTCTTTTTTATTGGTATCCCTTCAGCTAAAAAAATATGAAGAAAATCTGTCTGAGATACAATTGCAACAGCGGGAAATATTAAAAAAACAACAGGATCAGTTCGACTTGTTTTTGAATAAGTATATCGAAAAACAGAAGGGCATTGAACAAGAAATGCTGTTACAACAAGAAAGAATCAACGAAAATATAAGAATAATGGCACTGAGTGGATTTAGAGGTTTGCAATATCGATAGTAAATTTAATAACACAGAAATTTTTGTTGAGGATCTTAATAGATTTGTGATATTGACTAGGATGGTTTAAAGCAAGGGTGCTCAAACTTGAACTGCTGGCGATCTATATCAATATTTTTAGACTATTTACGATCGACTCTGAGAGGCTACAAGTATGTGTGATGCAGGGTTGTCGTACATACACGATACATACACCCTACCTACCTACCTAGGTAGGGTGTACCGTAGCATATATAGATATTAGCTTTCCGCACAATATACATCTATTTTAGTCAAGGTTTGGGTTAGGTTTAGTTAGGATCTTCTCTACAATATCAATGAAAAAACTCATAGTTATTCAAAATTGCGAGTTTATTCGCTTTTACAAAACAAAAGAGGTACATATGGTGTTAAACTTAACTAAGGAGTGGCTTTGGATGTTGAAGCGTGACACTGCATGTCCTCAGCATACTTTTCATAAGATGGTACGTAACCACTGAGTGCTAATCGCAAGCATGATGACATATGATCGTCAGTTAGTAGAAAATGCAGACTCGCACAAGTAAGTTGACCCAAACATTGCTGTCAGTTGAAGGACGATTTGCCTTAGATTCGGATATTTATCTTCAGATATAAAACACCAGAAATTTGTATCAGATGCTGTAGCTTTGAGATGTATATCTGATATAATCTGCACCAACTCATTTTCAATAGAACATGAGTTCATATTAAACTGACTTGCTATTTCAGTAGCTAATTCCTCAATGTTTTTACATGAAAAAGGATATAAATGATGCTATATTTGCCAATTTACTACAATCATAAAAACGCATTTCGAATTGTCCCAAAATATTTGATAATTCAGCCTCATACGTATCATAATTCAACTGAGGAATCCTTGCTTTCAAAGACGAAAAATGTTTCAGATCCTTTCTTTTCAGTTGATCTATCATAAGTTGCAATTTATTTTTGAATGCGTTTACTGCGCTAATAATCTCAATAACAGTTTTTCCTTTACCTTGAAGCTCCAAGTTAATGGTGTTTAAGTGCATTGTGATGTCAGTCAAAAATGCCAAATCAGTCAGCCATTTTTCGTTTTTCAACATGTGAGTGTCTTCACCTCTTTCGTCTAGAAAAGCTGTTATTTCGGGCAATAATTCTTGAAACCTTTCTAGGAATTTTCCGCGACTCAACCACCTGACGTCCGTGTGAAGAACTAAATCAGTGTGTTCAGCTGACTCCCTATCTTCCAACTGCAACTTAAAGAGCCGCCGTTGCAAGCTACCTGCACGGATGGAATTCACAATTTTTGTTGCAATGCCCATAATTTCCTCCGTGTTTAAAACTTTTGAACCCAAAACTTGTTGATGTATAATGCAATGGATTGAAATAAATGAAGGGAAATCTTCATTAGCTCGACACAATGCCACAAAACCGTTTTTGTTTCCAGTCATTGCTGGTGCTCCATCGGTTGTAATGCACACTAATTTATATATTGGTAGCTTGTAGTTTTTTACAAAATTGAAGAAAACGTCAGATATATCTTCGCCACGGGTCTTCCCCTTCAGAGGAATGATTGTCAAAAATTCTTCCTTAGCCAACATGTCATTGAATACCATCCGAATAAATATATCGGTAGATTCGTCGAACTGTAAAGAAAAGTATGTACATTCCATGATATCATTTTTTAGTTTATCTGCCATGTCCTGACTCATGACTTCAATACGCCTTGTGACAGTCGGACGAGATAACTGAAGTTCTCTAATAGCAGACATGATTTCTGTTTTATTTTTAAAATCTCCAAATAAAGTCTCACCCGCTTCAATAAATGCTTCCTTCACAACCGATCCATCTTCGAATAGTTTCTTATGTTTCGCCAATATATGAGATATTTTAAATGACGCGATCGTAGCAGCTTTTGATTGTTTGGCTTGTCTTGTGAGCATGGTTTGTTCTTTTTTCAAACAAGATATCAAATCACGTACTTTTCGTTTTCTTAATTCACTCTGTGGCAGAAAATCCTTTTCTTACTTTTTATGAACCGTTTTATGATGCCCCTCTAAGTTACCACGCTTAGGTATTGCAACTGACGCACGACAAATAAGACAAATGCACTTATCCTTCACCATACAAAACAAAAATTCTTCCTCCCAATCGTTATTAAAATGATACGTTTTAGATTTCTTCGCTGCACTCATTTTGTACTATTTAATAATAAACTTTGTATCGACGTAGTATTGCCTTCAAGTTGCAATTCAGAATGACCCCAATTCCTGCAGGTGCAATATTTATATCGGCGTGAACGAAAGTCTCGAATGTTCCCGTCAAACGCGAAACCCGAAATTTCTAGAAAAGCGGCAAGAATAAAAAACGCGTCTTTTCTTTGACAAGTACCGCGGGTTCCTTTGATAAAGCCGCCTTTTGCCGCTAGCAGAGTGTTATTTTATTACGTAATACATTTTTGTAGTTTAGTTAAGTACCTACTTATCAAAAAAAATTTTCTTCTCGAGATCTACTCAAAAAGCACTCTCGATCGATCGTTTGAGCACCCCTGGTTTAAAGCATCAAGCATTTACACTAATTTTGAACTTGCCGTTTTAGGTGAAAAGAAGTCTTCAAAAGAAGAATACAAACAGTTTGATGTTCACAGTTCTGATGGAGGAGAAAATAATGAAAATGTGGTTTTAGAGAAAATTGTACAGAGTTTGAAGCAGCGACATGAGGAAGAACTGTTTCTAATGGAAGAGTCATACAAGTATGTTATATGACAGTATATTAAGACAGGAAAAGGAATCACAAAATATACTAAAATAAGCCACACTACTTTATATAGGTACCCGATATCCCGTATAAGCAAAAAATATAACTAAAGCTTCTTCTGTACCCCGTATAACGAAAAAAGCTATACTCCGATGTTATGTTTTACATCACTAACATTTTTATCATAATTACTGGATAAAAAATTTTTTAGTAATGTTTCTTAACATTTGACTAAGCCGCCATTTTGTTTCGCCAAGTTGGATTTTTATCAAAATTTGACCAAGTCACTCCTATATGGCTTTTAATTTTTGACCAAAATTTGAAGTCAATCGGGTAAGTAGTTTTTTAGCTGTGCCGCGAACGGGCAGACCGACAGACAGACAGACCAACGGAATTGAAAAAACATATTTTCCGACATCTAGGAGACCCCAAAACGTCAGGATCTGAAAAAATCTCGGAAGGTGATTTTTTCACGATTACAATATTCACCTTACAAGAAAAGTAAAAAATTCAATTCAAGTAGTTTTTACATTGACGCATACCACCTTTTTGTTACGTCATTTAAAAGCAAATGAATGGGATTAAAAAAAGTTTGGCGGCCATTTTCTTTCGCCATCTTGAATGGGTACTACTACTTTACCAGGTTATCACTATATCACACAAAATTTTAAATTAATGCAATAAGTAATTTTTTTCATATTTTATTAGGGCGCCATTTTGTTTGGCTATCTTATATTGGAACTAACATGTTACCAGTTCATTCCTATGTAACATTTGGTTTTTGTACAAAATTTGAGGCAAAATTGATAATTAGTTTTTTTAGTAATAATATTTTTTCATTTCAATTTTACCAACATATTACCAAGTCATTCCCATATGACCCTTAATTTTTGTCTAAAATTTGAAGTCAATATGATAAGTTTTTTTTAAGCTATGCCGCTAAATGACACACAGACAGACAAACCGACAGACGGCATTGATACAACTTATTTTCGACACCTAGAAATGATCGCATAATTGCATATAGTATTTTAGTATTACATTTAATTTAACACAATCTCAGGACAAATAAATTCTTGATTTAAACGCCAAAGGTGAAAAAATTGACGTTAATACATATATATTTCTTCAGTGCTTTAGAATAATATATAAGAAAAAAATTATTAATATTAAGTAGTAGTGGTAGTAGTAGAAGTTGAGGGGAGGCCGTAGTCGTGCCCGTATACGAAATCTGGCCCTTGCGGTTTACCCCAAGATCTGACCATTATTAATATTTTAGTTCAAAACATTTTTTTAATATTAAAAATGAAAATAAATATACACAAAACCTTATAGGTTGACATTAGCAAAAAAATAGTACTTCTATTACTGAAATATATCAAAATACAACCTATAACCACACTACACCACAACTTGTTACGTTCTGGACGCCCGTTTCGCTAATCAAGTTAGCATCATCAGTAGATGATATATACTAAAGTGGCTTATCTTAACTGAGACAATTTATAAGTATGTGGTCACACTTGGTTGCACCCGACTGCACTGTTATCAAGTAAACAATAGAAAGGACTATAGGGAATAGGCCTCTGTCCTTATTTAGTGCTTTCTTACCACATTTAACTATTTCTATACTCTCAAATACATCCAATAATCTATTATTAGATACATTTTTAATCAACTTAAGATTATTTATTCCTATTTGGTGATTTTTCTAAAGCATGTTGAGCAACGCTTGACTTTTCTGTTCTTCCGTATCTTAAATGTGCCATGTGTTCTTTAAAACCAATGTTTATGGAGCGTTTAGTTTGCCCAACATATTTTAGATCGCAGTCATTACAGCTAATTTCATAGATGCCACTTCTCTTCTTCAAGTCGACTTTGTCTTTAGGGTGTCCAAGGAGATTTTTCAAACTGTTCTCCGTTTTGTTGGCTCTTCTAAAACCTACGTTTTTAAATACTTTTTCTAGACCTCTCGTATATCTGGGATCATATGGGATTACTATGAACTTATTGGGAGCCTCAGGTGCTTGAAGAGTAGTGGCATCTTTAAACATTTTCTTATGCTTATGTCTATTAACTAATTTATATACAAAATTATCATTATATCCATTACTTTTAGCTATATTTTTAATCCGATTCATTTCTATGTTAAAACATTCTTTACTCAATGGAAAATTAACTAAACTGTGAGTTAAGAAACGAAATGCTGCCATTTTGTGTTGACGGCAATGAAATGGGTCAGATGTTATATACCTAGCAGTATTAGTAAATTTCCTATAAATATCAAATTTTAATTTATCGTTATTTCTAATAACTAACGTGGCGAAAAAAGGTAATTGCCTATTGTTCTCCTTTTCGAACGTAAAATTAATGGAAGGATATTTATTGTTTAATGTTTTTAAGAAAGTGTCCAAATTTTCTGTTTTGGTATCAAAAATAGCAAATATATCTTCTACGTATCTATACCACACCCTTGGGAAATACTTGAGTTCTTTTTTGAATTGGGTTTCTAATCTACCCATAAACAAATTTGCAAGGAACGGAGATAAGCAATTGCCCATCGCAGTTCCCTCAAGTTGTTTATAATATTTATTGTTGAACTGAAAAAAATTTTGATTCATACATAATTTTGTGAGAAGCAAATATTCATCAATAATTTCTTTCTTCAAATTATTGATTTCAAGTAGTTCCTTTAGGCACTCTAAAGCTTGTGGTATGGGTACACTAGGAAAAAATGAGCTTACATCAAAAGGTATTAAAATTTTATCTTCTTTTAAGTGAACATTCTTTATTTTATCTAAGAATTCTAACGAGTTAGTAACCTCAAAGTTATCGTATGAGATATTTAATTTGCTGAATTCTTCTACTAACCATTTTGAAATATTGTACGTTGGTGATCTAACAGCTGAAACAATAGATCTCATGGACTTCTCAGGTTTATGGATTTTGGAAAGGCAATACAGTTTAGATAACTGTGGGTTACTATGTGTTAGTTTGAATTTTTATTTATCGGACACAAGGTTTTTACACTGTTTTAAGGTACTTTTTACTTCGGTTATTATTTTTGATAACGGGTTTTTCTCAGTTAAATCCTAAGAATCAGTTTGAATCAAATTATCTACTCTTTCAAAATAATCTGTTTTGTCTAGTATAATAACCTTATTTCCTTTGTCAGCTTTTAAATAACAACATTTTCTTTTCTTCAGTCTCTGGATAACTTCAGTATTTTTACGAGAAACATATTTTGACTTGTTGTTAACAACGTTTTTTGAGATTTGATTCCTGCAAGCCTCTCTAAGGAATCCCTTAGTTGACTCTGGCACGTATTGAATGGAACTTTCGATATTCGCCATAATATAAGATTATTTAGTCTGTAATAACTAAAAAATAAAAATCATTATTTTTATAATTATAAAACAAATTTGAACATAACTAGGGCATATTATGTAAGAGGGTATTAATGGTGATAGGAATTAATATATGTTTTTGTTTTTCCTTTTTTTTTTGCTTATTTCCTGTTTATTACTCCTAGGACTTTTTATTTGGGATCAACTTGTTTCGTAAGCACACTACACTGTTTCTGCAATTTTTTTTTGAAATTAATATTTGGCTTTCATTATACTAAATTAAGAAAATACGTTACTTATTTATTATTAATTGCCAATAATGTTTAGGGTGGCAATTTTATCTTTTTTTAATTTTGGGAATTTGTTTAATTTTCTGAAACTTTCATGAATATGATTTAATTTATAATTAGAGCGCAATATCATTGTATTTGGTAATGCAGGGGAATGTAGAGAGAAACCATGTTTTTTTTTTTCTCCTTTTTTCTGTTTTGCTTTGTTCTTACATGGAGACATGAAGAACGGAATTAAAGTGCCTATATATTTAAATCTATTTTGGTAGCGGAATGTAGTGATTTTTTTAGGACTAGTTCAAGGTTTTCTTTTTATTGGGAAATGTACAAGTTAATTCTTATGGTATTTGAATGCATTATACTTGGGAATTTATTTTTAATGTTTTCTATAGTTTAAGAGAAAATAAGCTGTTTAGTTCCTTGTAATTTCGTAACGGTTACTTTTAAGTTTCAATGATAGTGTTTTCAATAATCCGTTGGCATATAAAAATATCTAAACCAACCATAGTAAATTTATCTGCACATAAATTACATCCAATTATAGTGGAAATATATTGTGACCAGGTAGGTCTTTTTCTATGTCACCTTTTCTCTTTTTTTTCTTGCTTCTTTATTTTTCAGTGTACAAAACTATTATTTAACTTTAGCTTAACTGTACTAGAGGTGTTTCTGAGGTTCTTCTTTTTCTTAACTTCTTCTTTTTCTTCTCTGCTCCTCCTATTTTCCAAGGTTGTTGGGGCCCTTCCGGTATCTCATAATGAATTTTAAGCTCACGCAAATTAGCGCTCGTTCATTGGCTGCTCATTTTAATGAATTTAAATATGAATTTGGTGATAAAGGCTTTGACATTGTGGCTATTACGGAAAGCTGGCTGAACTCAGAAATTTCGACAGATATGATTAGCCTACAAGGATACTCGTTGGTAAGAAATGACCGCAGGGATGGTCGTGGGGGTGGTGTCGCAATGTATATTAAAAGTGAGTTGAAACATGAGGTGATTCTCTCTGAAAGATATGATTTTTTAGAAAGCATTTGGATTAAATTATACATTAAAAAAGAAACTATTATAGTAGGTGTGATATATAGACCCCCAAACACTAATGGGTCCTTATTTATAAATACATTTGAAGATACATTGGCTAATATATTTTCTTGCTATGATACTATATTTTGTCTTGGAGATTTTAACATTGACATTTTAAAATACGACAATGTTTTAACAACCCAACTTCTATCAATGGTATAACCTTTCAATATGGAGCAAATAGTCATTGATCCTACCAGAATCTCAGGTTCAAGTTTCTCTTTAATAGATTTGATCTTTACCAACTCTGATAAAGTTATTAACAAAGGTGTTGCTTTTTCAAATTTTTCTGATTACTGTTCCACTTTTTGCGAGATAGAATATGTTGTGGACCCTAAAGTAGCCCCAACAATAACTTATAGAGCACTAAAAAATATAAATTTGCCTTTATTTGAAAGAGACCTTCAATTAATTCCTTTTGATAATATATATATAGTACTGAAAATATAGATGAGAAAATATTTTTTTTAAGTATTAGCATACTGGCACTTTTCGATTGCCATGCTCCAATTAAACAGTGTACTGAACGAAATAAGACATTGCAACCATGGATTACAGATAATATAAAGCGAATGCAAAATTTAAGAGATAAGGCTCTTAGAAACTTTAAAAATACCAAAGACCCGTTTAAATAGAATTATTACAAACAGTTAAGAAACTTAACAACTGCGGCAATACGAAACGAAAAAAAATCTTATTATAGATATAAATTTCAAAATTCCACGATGAAAGAAAAATGGCAGGAATTAAATAAACTGACACTATCTAAAACTCAGGCTATTCCTGATGAATTTAAAGATGTGAATAAATTTAACAATTTTTTTATAGACTCAACTAAATCTCTTTCTATTCCTAAAAATGAATTAATAAACTTTTACTCTAATAATACTATAGATAATATTCATACTCTTTTAAAGTTTACCACTGTTAGCAATCAGGATGTTATCGAAATTTTTAATAAAATAAATAGCAAAGCTTTTGGCTCAGATCTTCTAAATATAACTCTTATCTTCTTGTGCTGCCCACGTATTGTTGATTATATAACACATATAATAAACGAATGTATTATACATAACTATTTTCCTTTTAGTTGGAAAGAAGCTATAGTTATTCCGTTAGCAAAAGTTAATGATCCCAATAACATGAGTCAATTTAAGTCGATTAGTGTGTTACCGACGTTTTGCAAAATTTTAGAAAGAGTAATAGAGATGCCAATTAAAACCCATTTAACAAGTTATAATATATTACCTATAAAGCAATCTGGATTTCGTTCAGGATACAGTTGTTCGACTGCAATGGCCGATGTGACAGATGTTATTTTTTGCGCTCGCGATAATAATCAGATTACTGCCTTGGTTCTGTTGGATTTTACAAAAGCCTTTGATTTTGTAAATCACAGT
Organism: Kuschelorhynchus macadamiae; assembly: GCA_030620095.1. Classification (NCBI taxonomy): domain Eukaryota; kingdom Metazoa; phylum Arthropoda; class Insecta; order Coleoptera; family Curculionidae; genus Kuschelorhynchus; species Kuschelorhynchus macadamiae. The sequence goes on from JAUTXW010005133.1 coordinate 96,029, forward strand.
ATCTTGATTTCTATATTAAACTATATAGGGTTTTTTAACAATGCGTCAACCTTAATAAAATCATTTCTTACTGATCGTTTACAGCGAGTCAAAATTGAAAATAAGGTTTCCGATTCACTTAATATAACAACTGGGATTTCCCAGGGGAGCATACTTGGCCCAATATTATTTAGTATTTATACTAGCAATTTTCAAAGAAAGTTTGAATTCTGTAACTATCATATATACGCTGACGATACTCAGTTGTATTATTCATTTCTTCCATCTGAATGTATTGACGCCAAAAATAAAATAAACTCCGACTTAAATTCACTATTTCAGACATCTGCTGATCATATGCTAAAATTAAATCCAAATAAGTCTGTAGTAATGTTGTTTGGCAACAAAAATGTTATTAATAATATAAACAAATTAATGGATTTGTCAATTAACAATCGGCGACTCTCTATTGTGGAAAATGCCAAAAGCCTAGGATTAACTCTTGATTCCCAGCTTCGTTTTAAGAATCACGTATCTTCAACACTCAAAAAAGCCCCCACAAACTTAAAGTACTTTCATGGCTTAATATGAGTAATAGAAGGAAACTACATGCAACATGTATGTATTTCAAAATTTTAAAAAGTCATGTACCAGTATATTTGTATAATAAAATAAAATTCCGAACAGATGTCCACCATTTAAATCTACGTAGAAATACTTTAACTATCCCTAGACATAAACATGAGTTTTTCAAACGCTGCTTTTCTTATGATATAGCACTGTGTATCAACGCTTTACCCATTGAATTATCACAAACTACACTCTCAATACAATCCTTTAAACATAAACTGACGAAATATTTACTTTCTAAGCAATGAACGTACATGTAGAGCCTTCATCAGCCTTTGTTCTTTCCTTCTATATCTTTAGTTTCATTTTCCTCTTTTCGCACTTTCATTTTCCTCTTGTCGCACTATCTTTTTTTTCTCTTTATTTCTTCCGCTTTTCCGTTTATTTTCAACACCTTTGTTTTACTTATGATATATTTTATTTACTACTCAAGACGTTTACTGCTAATGGTATTTTTAGTGACGTCATATCTATTCTTGTTTTTATATATGTTGTTATATCTGATAATATGCTGTTTTTAAGTGACGCCACTCTGAATATTTTTGGCAGTAACAGTTTTATCTTTGCCATGCATAAGTGGGACATTAAGCCTTTTGCGCAGAAGTCTGAAATGATTGAAAACAATTATGTATTTATTTTTTTTTAGTGAATAATAAACGATTATTATTATTATTATTAATAGTTCCTAGACTATTTTTTGCTGGAGGCTCTGCAAAATTCAAACCTTTATTCAAAAGGACGATTTCTCTATTATCAAAGGACTGAGAAGAAAGATTTTCTACAATGTTCTCGACTTCTGAATAAATTTGTTTTTGTGGTTTCAACTTTCTCAGTTTGTTTTTAAGTGAACACATTTTCTTCAAAAATTTGGCATCGATAACTACGAACATTTTTCTTTGGAAATCTAACCATTGTTCAAATTCTAAATTACTAAGCTTATAAGT